>SNQJ01S0175080.1:8175-20151 GCA_010110895.2 Picea sitchensis | reverse complement strand
AGTGGGCTAGCCCGCGTTCCACCGCGTGCAGTAGAAGGCCAACAAGCGTTCCACCGCGCCCAGTGTTAGGTTAGGGCGCGGGTTGCTTATTTTAAGTGGTTCTTCAGGGTTTTATTCAGCATGGCTTTGGCAAGGAAGAGACATGAATTGTCCTGATGCCAGGTAAGCCTGTGTGGTGCATTTTAGGTTTATAACACACATGTCTACAATATTAGGATAGTTTCAAAAGATTTTTTAGTTTAGACAACATTCTAGGGAGTTTAAAGGATTAAGTAAGGACCCATATGTCCACATTGCTAGTTCTTTAGGGATTTAAAAATTATGCAAGGTTGTACCAAAGAAATGTAGTAAGCTAGGTAAGAAGATTTATAAGGACCACAAGAAGTCCACATGTTGCAATCTTACACCTAAATTATTAAAAATCTTGTGCACACTTTTCACTTTCTTGCACACAAAGACACTAATCACACACATAATTTCTATTAGAATAGTGGAGGTCGAAGTAAGGTTTCTTTTTAAGTACCCACAAAGTACTTCAAAGGAATTCTGAAAGATCCAACTACTTCTTTGGAAATTATCCATGAAAATTTAATTCAAACAAGGTTGGTCCATGACCCCAATTTCTCAGTTGACTTCATTTAAAATTTTTCTAAGAACTCACTAAATTTTCCTCCACATGAGGTGCCAAAATAAATTTTTAGTCTAGGTAGGATATCGAGGGTAGGCATCCAAAAAACCCCCCGTTATCAGGTTCTCACATTTTGAAACAATAGAAGTTGAGAATAAGGATCTTTCAAATCCTCCAAAGTTAAGTGTTCCTATACCATAAGGCAGGGAGATACCCGTGAAGGGTCGAAGGCCGAGGTACGATTGTTCTGTGCATCCCTCCTTGAGTCACCCAACTCTTGTGAGGATATCAAGCCCGTGACCCATTTCGTAGGCCAAAAATCTAACTATTGCACTTTGACCGAGGTACTTAGTGGCCAAACATAGGATATCTACCCAGGTGGTGGTTGTGGGCTGCAATCACACCTTGATTATATTTTGTGTGGCTATTGGGAAATATCGCCAGTGCTTTTGAGATATGCACCCTCTACCCCTCATTATAACTAATTACTTCAACCTTAACTAGTTCCTCTTCCAGTGGCTTCAGACCCCACTGTCAAGTGCTATTGGAAGGCCCAATGCTAAATTGAGGGGAGGGACAATAGGTCTTTTAGGACACAAGAATTTGTTTTTGTTTTTCCCCCATGCAGTCAAAATCCACCTATCCACATGCTTGTTTATTTTACAGTTGATTTATGTATGATTTTCATTTGATTACATGCAATTGTGAGTTATACTATCTTGTGAAGGTCAAAAATATAAAACTCTCTTGTTCATTTATATCTCTCTTGTCACCATTTGCACACATCCACTTTTCTAGTCAGAACCATAGGGGAACCACAAAATCCCCATCGTTCTAGATGCTTGCAGAATCTCCCTCCTATTCTAGGAGGAGTCCCTAGTCTCGACAACTCACTGGATCAACCATCTCACACCCCAATGAGTGCTACTGTTCTGGGATCATCTCTACTTGGTTCCATTTTGCTTGGGTCAAATACCCAAGGCAATCCTTCTATTGGTTATCCTTCACAAGGATGCAGGAATCAAACTTCCTCTCAAGGGAGAATTATAAACCCACCAAATCCCTCTCAAGGGACAAGTCCATTACCTACGCACACAATGTCTAGAACTAATCCTCCACCAGTTCCCCATATTCCATACTTGGCATCACTCAACATTCTCGATTTAACAAAATTCATGAATGATCCCATTTTGCATTATGCCACTTGCCCCAATATGCCTACCAAATTGCCTTCAGATATTTCTAAGTTTGAAGGAAAACTGAGGGAATATCCCACCAACCATGGTATGACCTTCCACTTATGGTGCTCTTCAAAAAGCATCATGGATGATTCCATCCTCTTAAGGTTATTTCAAAGAAATCTCACGGGTTCATCAGCCAAATGGTATGTGGACGAAAAATGAGGGTCCCATGTGACCTTTGAATCATTGGCCAAGGAATTTTTGTCCTTTTTTCAATTACCAGTTCATCATGACGTTGGTCTAGAAATTATCTCTGAGTTCAAACAAACCACTGCTATCCATATCGTCGACCACATCCATGAATGGTGACAACGACATAGTTTGTGTAAATAAGAAACCACCAAAGAACAATGTCTCTATTGGTTTCTCAAATCACTCATCCCTGTGATTACCAAAGATGTAGAATCCATTTTTCCTCAATCAGAAGAGGAATCCATCAACAAATCCCAACAATTCGACCTCATATCTTCCCAATCGGGTTACTTGTACACAGTATTTCTTGATGCACCCATACCCCTACCATTTGGCCAGGTAAAACCTGGGGTTTCTCACGTCGTGGATGGGTTGATTGGTTCTATGACACATCTCAACCCTTACGGCCACCCATCACCTACTTATGGTGCAAACAAATATTCACAACCATATGGAGAGACATATTATTACTCTCCTCCCACTCACCAACAGTCAAATCATGTGGCTCCCACTCCACCGTTGGGAGGACCCCACCGGTACCCATGATGCATCCAGTTTCTCAACCAAGTAAAAGTTCACCCCTGACCCCTGCACATAACCCAAATAGTGGTGGAAGTACTTCCACTTACTACACACCATATGGATCATCTCCACAAAACAATCCATATTTTCCATTTCCCGTTCCTCCCTGGCAAGTTTCTCCTGCACCAGGACAACCACATGTTGGTGTTAATTTTGTTCAACCCTCTCCCATTCAATAGGTTCATGATTTTGAACAGTTGAATATGGAATATCCGTCCCATCAGTAGAATAATTCCAAGAAGAAAGGTAAAAATTGAAACAATAACAACCCAAGACCAGGAGGAAATAACCCCCAACAAAATCGTCCCTCTGGGGGCAACCAAAATCAAGGAAACCAAAACCCCCAAGGGGGAACCAATAACAATCAACCACAACAAGGAAATAACAATAACCTCATAACTAACTTCCCTTGCACTCTATGTGGTGAGTATGGACATTATACTCACTACTGCCCCCAAATTGTCTATTATAAACGAATGAAAGAATCCATGAACACTCAATTCCCCATGGCACCACCTTCCCCTCAGCAGGATCTACAACATTATTTGCAACCACCACCTACAACCATTTTGAAAAACCTTATTCCACACCAAGGTGTGATGAATACCCAACAAGATATAACCTCAACCCCACCACAAATGGGCCAATATCACAACTCAATTCCCAATCAACCCGAAAATTCAGTCGATCGCAATATCCTCCATACCAGTGAGGAATAAATTCTTCTGCAAACACGCAACCATCCATAGAGCATGCCTCTTGAATCTACCCCAACCATATCATAAGAATCTCTCGCTACATATGGACAACCATTGATGATTCCACGCCCTAACACTGAACCAAATCCTCACATACCCTGTGTACCTCTATGATAGAATGTACATAACCCTCAAGATAGGGAAACACATAACTATAGTTTAGTTGATGACTTAGCACAATCCCCTGCAACCATGTCTGTGTTGGAGGTCCTCCAAACCTGTCCATCATAGCGCTAATCCTTTCTTTCCGCCTTGGGGGCAGTCGACCCAGCTGATACTCGACTCATAACTTTTGATTTGGATAATAGAGAACCACGCCTCCCCACTCTAGTAGATTTTTAGATACCAGTTAAGATCTAGAACATCACAGTTTATCAGTGCATTATCGATGAAGGTGCATCCACATGCATCATGTCCAAAGTCGTTTGGAAGAAACTCGGCTCACCTGAGCTAGTACCATCTGCCATCACCCTGAGAGCTTATGACAGTCGACCATCATCCCCTAAAGGGCTCTTCCAAAATGTCCCTGTAGAACTTGGGGGAAAAACCATCATGATTGACATTGAATTTATTGACGCCCCACTCTATTACAATATCTTGTTTGGATGTAGCTACATGTATGCTATGAAGGTAGTAGCCTCTTCTGTGTTTCGTACGATGATGTTCCCCCATAATAGGAAAATCATCGCCATCGACCAACTTACACATTATGAGCCTAATCATTCCACCAACATTGATAACATCCTCCCCCTTGTCCGCACTAGCTCAGATGCTTTTTCAGTCATTGACATTGGTCATGGGATATTCAAGGACCCATCCTTGTCAGGGACTTATCATGGAGCACCACCTCTCCTAAACCCTTATATTTCAACACAAGTATGCGTAGTTTCCTCTAACAGAATAGATATAAGAGACCATACTCCTCTCAGTGAGGTTGCTCCCCACATCGAAGTTCCATCAGTTGGTGAACTACTACCTCAGGAATTCCCTGAAAACACCACCAAACCACTTGACCTGGATTTCCCCCCCATTGAAGGGAAAATCCCGGTTTGGGAAACAATCCCCCAAGCCATTACCCAAATCCCCTTTTTCTACCCCCCACCTGGAGTCCAAGCATTCTAGGTAGCTACTACTCTCACCCTTCCCAACATGGTGCTTGACATCCCTGTATGGTATCTCCATCCACCTGATATGGTTCCTACACCATCTCTCCCTCCTCATACATAGGGATTACCGATGCAGATCCCAGTACAGGATCCTGCCACACCACCCTCACCCCCAACCGGAGGCAACACCATACCACTGGGGGAAAACAAAGGAAGAATGAGCCCATATCCCCACTCCCTCCCCACGCTCAACCTCCTTGCGCACTATGCGAAAGAGAAGGATACCCCACTAATATATGTCCTACTCTTCCCGAGTTATGCAATCCTATCCAGCTCCCAGAAGCAACCCCATTGCTTAGCACTCCACCAAGTACCTCCGATGCTACTACGAAGTCATCAACCACATGAAATAAAATGTTACGAACCAATTTCACTTGTTCCATATTCTCAAAATACAACCATTACACTCATCATTTCCCATCTCTACCTCAATTCTGCCAAACCTTAGTCGCGGTATGCCACACATCCCTGCCTGAAGCCCCTCAGGCCCTCCCTATTGTTGCTCACATTACTAACATTCATTATATTTCTTTGTCAGTGTCTGTGTGAATGAGATATCATCCACAATATCGTGACATTTGGTTTATGTCCAGCGAGCCATCACACCCTGTACACGATATCCCATCTATTCCCTCACCCCTGGAGGACAATAAGACTTACCCAGTTACAGTTCCCCCTGTCACCTCCTAGGATCCTATATTCTCTCATTTTTCACCGCAAAGAAGATATCCTGGAGGAATTGACTACCCTTGATTTCCCTTGGAATGTTCTCCATCATCGAGCACTTTTCCTCTCACACGAAGTATTTCACCCTCCTACCCAAGCCTCCCTGTGTGCCATCAAAACCAAGGATTTTATTCCTCCAGGGCATGTTGACTAGTTCAAAAACCCTATTCCTTCCCCTGATTCTTTTGAAGAAGGAAACATGGCCAACATCTCCCCCACAATCAAAATTGACATTTCCATTAAACTAGGGATCATAGAAGATATCACCATTGGCACCACATGCTCCCCTGAAGAACTCATTACTTACAAATATCTCTTTTAGGAATACTGGGATATTTTTTCTTAGTCATACACGAAGATGTTTGGCCTTGATCCTTCTATAGTCAAACATCAAATCAACACATGGCCGGATATCGCCCCTGTTCTTCAAAAGAACCACCCCCTTCACCCATCCAAAGTTGTGGCTATCAAAGCCAAAATTGACAAATTACGCGTTGTTGGGTTCATTTACCCCATTGCGTACACTTCTTGGGTCTCCAACCCCATACCTGTTAACAAAAAACAGGGAACTATTTGCGTCTGCACCGACTTTCGCAACCTCAACCATGCTTGTCCCAAAGACAACTTCCCAACCCCTTTCATCAACTAGATAATTGATGATTGTGCCGACCACGAGGCACTATCCTTTATGGATGGTTTCTCTAGATAGAATCAAATTCAGAGCCACCCAACAAATCAGTACAAAACCGCTTTTACAACACCTTGGGGTACCTTTTCTTATCGCGTCATGCCCTTTGGACTAAAAAATGTTGGTGCTACTTTTCAACGAGCCATGACCTACATTTTTCACGATCTTTCTCACATTATCCTTTCTTATTTGGACAACCTCACTGCTTTATCCAAAAAGTGAACCCATCATTTAGATTACTTACGCATCATTTTCCAATGATGTCACCAATATAATATCTGTTTGAACCCCCTCAAGTGTGTCTTTTGCATCACTGTTGGGTGCCTCCTTGGTTTCATTGTCTCCCAACACGACATTACTGTAGAACCCCTCAAGGTCCAAGGTATCACAAAATCCCACCGCCTAGGACTTTACGCCAACTACAAATCTTGCAAGGCAAAGCCAACTTTTTACATCGCTTTGTCCCAGACTACGCAACTCGCGCACATGGTTTTATCTGCTTACTACATCATGATATCCCATTTCAATGGGATGAACATGCTCAAACAACATTTGATAATTTAAAATCCGCTATATCCAATGGCCCTTTGATCAGTCCCCCTGACTATGATCACGATTTCATCCTCTACTTATCAACCTCTATTGTTTCAGTCATAGGAGTCCTCATCCAATTAGTGGATGACAAGCATGAACATGTGATTTAATACATTAGTTAAAACTTTTCAGGACCACCCTTAAAGTATAATAATGATGAAAAAATCATGTTAGCAGGTGTATTCGCAGTCCAGAAACTGCGGCATTATATTCTACTTCGAACTACCAAGATCGTAGCAGATTCCAACCCCATGCAGTACTTGATTAGTCGACGACAGGTCCACAACAAATTTTCTTGATGGATCGTTATCCTCCAAGAATATGATCTAGATTTCTACACTCCCAGAAGAAAGAAATATCTAGTCCTAGATGAACTCATTATGTATTTTCCTCAGATGCCAAAGCTTCCTCCATCAACGAGGATTTCCCCAACAAACACCTATTCTTCATTCCCTTCGACGACCCCTAGTATGACGACCTCCTCATCTACCTTCATACACAAAATTTTGGATCTCACCTCTCTCGGGATGATCATAGATGCATTCGCCATCAGGCTCCTCGATACCTCCTCCTTGGGGACATTCTTTATCGACGAGGGGTCGATACCATCCTTCGGCTATGTCTTACCATCAATGAAGCTGACAGAGTCTTGAACGATTTCCACAGTGGGGCTAGCGGTGGTCACCTCTCGAGTACGTCCACTGCCCAAAAAACCATTCGAGCAGGCTACTTCTGTCCCACTTTGTTTCATGACTGCATCCACATTGTCAAGCAATGTGATAAATGCCAGCTTTATGCAAACAAAGCATGACCTCCACCTGCTCTTCTACACCCAGTTATCATAGCTAGCCCATTCTATAAATGGGGCATAAAATTCATGACTTTCCATCCTCTATCCAGTAATGGAAACAAGTACATTGTCGTGGCACTCGATTGTTTTACCAAATGGGCCAAAGCCATGCCCACATTTAACAGCACTGCTGACACATCAACGCATTTTTTCTTCAACCATGTCATTACCCAGTTCGAAGTCTTGCAACAGTTAGTTGTCGATGATGGTAAACATTTTGAGAATGAGATCTTTGTCGAACACTCCTCAAAATTAGGCTTCACCCATGAGTTTTCCTCCCCATTCTACCCTTAGTCCAATGGATAGGTTGAGGTTGTCAATAAATTCCTCAAAACCATGGCCCAACGCACCATCAACAAACATAATACCAACTGGCATCATATGTTGTTTTCCGCTTTATGGGCCTATCGCATGATAGTCAAAATTGCCACCAGTTTTACACCGTTCCACCTCGTCCATGGGATTGAATTCACCCTCCCTATCGAGTGCGAAATCCCCATGTAATGAACCTCAAATTCACCATAAAAAAAAAAATATATTCTATGACATAATTCAATTTCGTTTAAGCTTAGAAACTAAGAGAAGATAAGATTCATTTATGTCCATAACGTCATTAATACACTAGTCTAGTTTACTTCGAAGGATCCCTTTTGTCCTCTACGGTTTATGTCATTAAACAATAGTCTAATTACAAAATTCAAAAACTTAAAGTGTATAATCTCATGGTGAGCAGAACTCTTAGAAAAATCGTGCTAAAAATTGGTTATTTCTATTCTACCACTATCCCGGATGAAAATCCTCCATCGATTCTACCAGTCCATTCCTTATAATAATAGAGTTGTTCCTATAACAAAAATTCCTACCATGTTACTACAGTTTTGTGGAAAAACAGAGGTCAATCGGGTTTCGGCGATTACTAATGCCGAACATCATCACACAACAACTCCCGAATCGCAAAAAGATGAAAGGAAGTTGAGACTAGCACTTTGGGATTTCGAGGTTCGGGATTTCGCGATTTCAAATGCCAAACATCGACACATAACAACTCCCGAATTCCAAAAAGTGAAAATAAAGTGGGATCAACACTTCGGGGTTTCGGGGTTCGAGGATTCGCTATTTCAAATACCAAATATCAACGCACAACAACTCCTGAATTCCGAAAGTGTAATGAATGTGGGACCAACACTTCGATGTTTCGGGGTTCAAGATTTCACAACTTCAAAAGCCAAACATCAGCACACAGCAACTCCCGAATTCCAAAAGTGTAACGAATGTGGGACCAACACTTTGGGGTTTCGGGGTTCAGGGTTTCGTGACTTTAAAAGCCAAACATCAGCACACAACAACTCCCGAATTTCGAAAATGAAAAGAAGTGGGACCAACACTTCGGGATTTCGGAGTTAGGGATTTCACGACTTCACACTTCTTGTTTTTGTTTTGTTTGTGCAACATTATTAAAACAGGGAAGTCTAAATATGAATAGTCGTAGTTGTATAGCCTTGGGCAAAGGAAAAATTCTGAAATAAGAAAGGTGCATCCAGGATTCCTTTACTGTTAAAGTAGTTCATCTAATAGATCTATCATTGCAATTTATATAGTATAACTTTTTGTTTCTGTATTCTCTTGTTCGAAATACCTTTATACGGGTTAGGTTCATGAATTGTAAGGGAAACTGGTATAGTAGTCGATCTTCCTACCTCAGCTACAGATCTGTTTTCTACATAGTTTGTTTAATGAATAGGAAAAGCAGTATAGTTTTCAAAACTTAGAAAGTTGTCCCGGCATTATTCATACAGTTAGCTAAACTAAAAATACATCATAACCTCCACTCCTAACATGCAAATCTCAGCATCGATTTGACTCAGAGGAAAAATAAGGAAAGGAACTAGTAATGGATCTAATTTAGAGGAAATTTTCTTCCAGGATTTATCCATGCATAACCCTTTCAACTATCATACAAAAATAAATGGCCCAATTCTATCGTTCGTTCAGAAAGGGGTCATTCGAGATTATATTTTCCCGATATTCTCTGCCAGTCTTTAGGTTTCATGAATTCAACCTGATTTCTCCTACACATTATTATCTATCAAAATTAGTAGATGCATTACATCCGTGATTGAATCATTCACTAGAGGATGGAAATTATTTTAGTTCGGATTTAATAAATACATGACATCAGATGGAACATTCGAACATAAAATGGAAATTGTTACAGTTCCGATTTAACAAATGCAATGCATCAGATATAAAATCATTCAAACAGAGAATAAGTAGAGCACATATATGAACCAGATCGTGAGAAGGCAAAGGGAACAACCACGTTCCTCCCAACCGTAGAACAAGACAACCAAATCACTTGTCTGATTCACCCCCTAGTCTGACCATGAATCCATGAGGGCAAACTTGGAACCTCTTCCTCCGCAAATGTCTTTTTGTTTCAGCAGACTCCCCTTGCCTCACACTCAATCCATAGTGTTCATAACAGCAAGAGAATTCAAAATCTTTTTCCTAGCATAATTGGTACTGTCCTGCCTCCTCGCATATGTTATTTATCAATTTTGCCTAGGTCTTTTTCCCTCCCTTGGGGAATTTTCGCAGCTTTCTAAATCCCTGATTTTCAGGGGCTGCCAATGGCCAAATCTTTGATTTGCCACTTGTAATAATTAGCCCAGAGGTAGTTCCAACATGTTCCCCACTCATGGAGTCATGGTCAGCTGATTTTATCATGGTTGTTCCATTTGTCCTCCTGTAGTTAATATAAATATTCTGTTTTTTATACAAGTGTCATAATCAAATACTTATTTGAGTCCAATCAGATCTCTGCCCAATAGTCATGCTACTTTATTAAAAATATCAAATTTGAACTTCGGAATTGCCATAAATGGAAAAAAAATTCCAAATTTGAATTTACTAAAAACAGAAATAAATTTCCAGCAAATTTGAATTTCCAAAAATATTTTATTTTTGGGGATATCACATCCTTTCCGCCTTCGGTAAAACATTGTCCTCAGTATTTGTTCCTTTCTTGGAACAGAGTTGGATGAGATTTCCGTAAATCTCCCTCCAACTCCCAAGTGGCCTCCTCAGGACTAAAGTGCTTCCATTGCACCTTTACCTGAGTGACGACTCTGTTCCGAAGTGTTATTTCTCTCTGGTCCAGAATGCATAGGGGTTCCACCTAGAACTCGCCTTCAGGTTCCACCTTTGATTTCTACCACCGAGGACTGGTGGTCAGCTTGTTGACCATCTTTGGCTACATTTATTTGATGCAGACTTCTGCCCATGTTTCCCACTGTCGAGGCTTCCTACAAATTGTGAACAACAGTTCTGTTGACTGCAATTAAATGTGGATAGTTCCTCCTTAGATGAGGTTCTCCACACTCTCAACACTTTAATGGATCGCGGGAGTTGTCCCCAAAATTCTTCATTCCCAGGTTTACCAGTTTACCGCTATCTTGCGTATTCGAATGATTGGAGTGAAAATCCTTCCTTGGGAAACTTTTTGCTACATCTCGATAAGGAGTTGGTTGGTATCCCTTCTTCCGCTAGTTCATTCGATCTTTCTTCTTATCCTTCTAGGTCTTGGGAAACTCTACCCGTTGTTTATACTGGTCATAGAACATTCGTGCTTTCCTGAATACCTCACTTAAGGATTTGGAGTTATCAAACTCAATTCTGTCCCTGTAGGACTGTGGTAGATAGCTTAAGAATTGCTAGATTTTTACCTTATCCTCCTGGATGTATGGTACGAACTTTAGTAGTTCCATAAATTTATTTATAAGGTCCTCCATCGTCATCTGTCTGAGTCATAACTCGTAAAATTCCTTTGTCTTCCTTTCATAATAGCTTTCAGAAAGGTATTGTTTCTTAAAATACTTCTTAAAGTCGGACCATTCCAATTGTTTCTTCTTTAGGCCCTTGGCCAATTTCAGGTCCTGCCACCAAATGTTGGCTTTCCCCTTCAGATTGTAGATGGCCATTCTAACCTTCATGTTGCTAGAATAGTTATAGATCTGGAAGTATTTTTTGATGTCCAACAACCATGCCTCAGCTTCTTCTCCTGTCCTGGATTCTCCATCAAAGGTAGTTGGTTTAATCTTTTTAAATTCTCCTTCAAGGTGGTCTGTTTGTTTTATTTTTCTGCCTGGTATGGTTTTGTCTTCAGCAGAAGGTGTCCCTTTAGACGAACTATCTTCTTTTTCTGTTTCCACACCAGAATTATTGGAGGCCCTTTTGTTGACCTTCTCATCATGTTTATCATATTTTGGGCTTTTCTTGGTTACTATACTACACAACAGGACTTCATTTATCTCTTGTTGTTCCTGCTGTGCTTTCTTCAATTTTTCATTGTCGGCCTTGAAATCCTGCAATTCAACAATAAGATTCCTCATTGTTTCCAATACCTCTGTGGGTGAGCTTCCATCACTGTTATGTCTTGAATCTCCAGGAGGTCCTTGCTGCGGATTCTCTTCCATCCTGATTTCTGCACCTTCTTGAGCTGCCATAATCAACACAAAACAGAAAGGCTTTATGTTTGTAACCACAAGATTT
>SNQJ01S0175079.1:2634-20151 GCA_010110895.2 Picea sitchensis | reverse complement strand
ACTTTTCTTTAGTCTCACATGCCTAGTTTTGGATTAGTCAACAACCCTAACTTGAAGTAATCATAACTTTGAACCTGTAATGTATAAAGATCTGAAACTAATACAAAATGTTCTTTAGTTTGTTTAATGCAATTAATCCAAGTTTCACTACTTGGAACCTCTCATAAAAGGATTTATAGCAAAAATGGCATACCTTGTTGAATTATGGCTTATTCTAGAGAGAGACCTTGTAGAGCGTTCCCCGCACAAAAATATTTGATGAAATGATTTGAAACTGTTACAAAGAATACTAAAGGCTGCACCCTAACCAACACATTTGATCTCACTAAATTTGGATTTGTTATGAAGAAGTTATGACATTTTTACCCGAAACACCTGATTTTGACTAGTTTCGGGACTGGCCACAAACCCTATTTTCCACGGTGTGTAACTCCCAAAATAAAATGACCCACAAGATGAATTATTTTTCACAGATACTTGGATATGTTTTCTCACTTGCATAGTAATTTCACGGTTTGAATCATTATAGAAAAAAAGTTATAGCGAAAATGGTGAAATGACCTGTAAATAACATACCTTAGAAAGCACGCTTTCTATACAAGCACCATCAAAAGAATTTATCCTTCCTTGCATTTCAGCCTTCTTTTTCTTCACCTTCACTCCAGAATTCGGTTTATATATCCTTGGTTACCTCAGACACATATAGATATTCAATATTCTCAAATTATGATTCAAATGAGAGAGCCTTGACTCTTATTTATACTCTCAAATAAGCTTCCTTAAAAAAACTATCTTTAGGTCACTTGGCCCACTTTTCCTTATTTTAGGGTTGGGTCCTTCTAATTTCTCCATTAAATTTATTGTGGAAATAATTTATTTTTGTATTCACTTTGAATTATAATACACTCAATGCTTCACTTTATTATTTAAAATCTCTTAAACCACTTTATTCACTTTGACCTTTTAGAGACTTCTAGATGACATATGAGTCCTAAACCCGTAGGAGCATAACTCTCAAACGTGAGGGAGTTGTGGCAGCGTTATACATACCATATAAATGGAATGACATGTACTATCCATATAGAATAATTATTATCTTAAAATATATCATAACTCATACCATTACCATCAAACAAACTTGGTCCCATTACCCCAAACACAGGGTCTCCAACTTCTCCTTGGCCATAACTCTCTAACCATTGTGAGAAATTATGATGTTCACATGCAGGAAATGAAATGAAAATAACTATCCATCGAGGATATTTTCACCTGGAAAAATTCCTTTTACTTCATCTCATTATTCCACAATTAATCATGGATTCTCTTACTCCCTGACATCCTTCCATGAGGTTTTCACCATAAAGGGGGACCACTTTGGAGTTCATCCATATTTACTTCTTATCAAACCTTGAAGAAAGCAACTATTAAGGTCATATTTACATCCAAACAATGTAGATTCATTACCCAGCCTTTGTGCTCACGGGCTTTCTTCAGGGGTTGTCAATGACAACCAGCCTTAAATCAACAATTTTGGAGGTTAAAGTGTGTCTTAGGTAATCCTTAATTCATCTACAAAACTTACAGTTAAACAGCTATAATAAATCATCCAAGCATAGAACATCATTACTAGGCTGATACCTACTATGGAAAAATGAGAAGTATTTTATAAAATTCACTGTGTTTTCCATTTCCATCTCACCACCATCATATACCTTGTACCATTTATATATTATATCTTCTAATATTGTATTTGGGAACATATGTGGCCATAACATCTCATCACAATATCCAATTAGATGAATATATTGCTAATATTATTCTAAAAACAGGATGAGTATTTCCCTTATTGATAAGGAAATATTTGACATCATGCGAGGGATAGCCTCAATACTCCAACATACCCTCTCTCTAGAGTCGTAGATTTCCATTCACTATTCATAGAGCTCAGTGTTCAAATTATAATGCATAGATATTAAGGACCCTTAATGCACCTCTCCTATGAAATTAATTTTAATATGCTCATCATTTTCATTTAGGGCCCGATGCAACTCCTTAATTCCATATTATTCTTCCCCACTAACTTTGACCAAGAGTTTTACCTTCCTCAAGGTATGAGGTATGATAATTCTTCCATTTCCTTTTTAGCTTTTATCCTATCCTTCTCTATTGAGATTGTTTCTTTCATTTTTTTCTTCCCGAGGTCTTCCCACAAGGTCTTCATAAACCATACTTTCTTCAACTAGGTTGACAATATAAAAGTTCATAATGTTTGATATTCCCATAATGTTTGATTTGACCCCTTTGTACAACTCAATAGGTTCTATAAACCTTTGTTCATATAACTTAGAAAATTTTCTAGAATTAATGAGAGAGTGAGGTCTCCGTCAAAACTTTCTAGACTTGATTGAACATAGAGCCAACACACTTGGAGTCCATTAACATGGGTTGTTTGCAAGCCTGTAGTGTGTTATGAGTTAATAATTAACATCGATGCATGTTGGAGGTAAGGGGTTGCAGGGGTTAATTTATAGAGGATAGTGGTTATGAATTATAAGGGTACAAAGGTTATACAAGTGATAGGTTATATTAGGGTTTATAGAGGTTAAGTGTGATTGAGTTATAATAGTTGGAATTATTGAAACACATCAATGTTGGGAAGTAGGTTCATATAAAAGAGTTAGAAATTGTTGGGTTATATTGGGGGTTATGGATGATAGTGGTTCTAAGAGTTAATGATTATATAGTGTTACCATTTATATAATTTAGATATTAATTAAGTATTAGATGTTATAGGTGTTAGGGGTTTATAAATATTCCATAGAAAACAACAATTTGGGGGGTTTATAAATATTCCATACATTCTACATGATAAAATTGTTAATATGGAGACACGTATTTGTTTATGGTTACCATTTATATAATTTAGAGATTAATTAAGTATTATATGTTATAGGAGTTAGGGGTTTATAAATATTCCATAGAAAACAACAATTTGGGCGAGGGGGGGGTTATAAATATTCCATACATTCTACATGATAAAAATTATTTAATATGGAACACATGTTGTTCCCTAACCTTGGAATAGATAGTGAGATCATCTTGATAATAAACCATCGTCTTACCAATCAAATCGTGGTAGGAATGATCCATGTCCCTTTGAAATGTTGCACCAGTATTCATCAACTCGAATGACATTCAAACATAAGCATAATTCCCCGACAGCGTTGTGAAAGGTGTCTTAAGGTAATCCCTTAATTCATCTACCAAAACAAGTGGGTGTACTGCGAGTCGAATTTGAGTCCAGAAACCCTCCCATATCATTAATACATGCAGATATTCTATCCATGTCAAATTTCAGTGCATACAGAAACAGTTTGAAAAAATTTCAACGTTGGCCCCATTCGCAGGTCATTATTTCCCATGTCTAGTACTCCTAGTACAATCTCTTTTCGTTGTTCCTTTTAAAATTCATTTGACAGTACACATGTTGCCGCATCTAGTACTACAAGGACATATTTTTATTGTGTTGATTAAACAATGAATGAAAAAAAGTGGGATTTCTCATCACAACTATGACACAGATACATTAATGTATAATATACAATGTAGAACCTGAAAGGAAAATGAAGAAAGGTTTATGCAAACTTAAAACTTGTGTCAACCAATTTGTGCACTAATTTGTGTCACTGTTTCCCATGTCTAGTGACCTGCGAATGGCTTCAACTTAAATTTTTCAAGACGGCCTGGGCAAGTTTGGGCTCCCAAACGCAACACAAAGTGAGTTTGCAAGAGGGGCGCCCACATGAGGAATCCTAATGAAAACAAAGCAGGTTTCCCAAAGGCAAGGCAAGGCGAGTTGGAAAGAGGGGCACCCACAAGAGGAAATGTAAAAAAAAACGAGGCAGAGCACCCAAACACAACACAAGGAAAGATGGCAAGAAGTGTGCCCACCCACATGAAAGGTAGGAAAAGGTCCACACAAGGGAGCATTAGGAAAGAAGACGAGTCGGATGCCGGATAAGGAGCAATTTTGGATTCGACTTAACTTTTTCAAGACAGACCCGGGAAAGGCTGGGTGCCCAAACGCAACACAAGGTGAGTTTGCAAGAGGGGTGCCCACATGAGGAATCATAACAACAACAAGGTAGGGTGCCCAAAAGCAAGGCAAGGCGAGTTGTCAAGAGGGGTGCCCACAAGAGGAAATGTAGCAAAAACAAGGCAGAGCGCCCAAACACAATGCAAGGTGAGTTGGCAAGAGGTGTGTCCACCCACATGAAAGGCTCGAAAAGGGCCACACAAGGGAGCATTAGGTAATAAGACGAGTCGGATGCCAGATAAGGAGCAATTTTGGCTTCAAATTAACTTTTTCAAGATGCCTTGGGCAAGGCTAGGCGCGCAAACGCAACGCAAGGTGAGTTTTCAAAAGGGGCACCCACATGAGGAATCGTAACGAAAGAAAGTGCAATAAGGCTCCAAGAAAGGTGGGTGTCCTCAATAATAAGCATAAACATAAGTGCAAGAAACATCCATAAGTGGGAATCTTCCTTCATGATCTAGGACATAAAATCATGAAACCCCTAAGCCATCCAAAGATCAAATTGTAAACCTATGTTTGTGATGAAAATCACAAGAGTAGTGAAAAATACTAGTGTAGGCCTCATGTAAAATGAGGGGTAACACTATAAACATAAACTGGATAATTTTGAATATAATCATAATTTCGTTCCTCTTGTCAATGCCAATTTATAGTAGGTTTAATTCCTATGTTGCAACCCCAATGGATGAACCATCAATAAATTGACTTCATTAACTCAAGTGGATCTATTGTTGATTCTCTTGATTAAAGTGGATTTAAGCACTTTGTTTGATTATTGAATTACCAAGTCGAGTCGATATCGTAGAAGCTTCAATTCACCCACCACAAATGTCATGCACCAACCCCGCATAGTGAGCAGTGAATGGAGCCAACGTTGCAATTTCTTCAATATGTGTCTGTATGCATCGAAATTTGACATGGTTAGACTAAACACATGCCTTGATGGTATGGGAGGGTTTCAAGACTCAAGGATGTGATTTCCCCAAATAATCTTTGAGATCATCCACATTTTCATCAACGTTCATCATGCACCTCTCATTGTCATCATTCATCATTCTCTTCTATAGAATCATTGTCAGAACAATCTTGAAATTTGGCATGGACCTTCCAATACACCCATCACAAATTTCTTCCACCGAATGGGGCCAACGTTGAATTTTTTTCAATTTGTTCCCGTATGTGTTCAAATTTGACATGGTTAGACTATATATTTTCCTTGATGGTATGGGAGGGTTTCCAGACTTAAGGATGTTTGATGTCCCCACATAATATTTGAGATCATCCATGTTTTCATCAACGATCAATATAATGGATGTCTCATTTTCATAATTCGTTATTTCCATCTATATAATCCTTGTCGTAACTCTCTTGAAATTTCATGGCACTTTCAATACACTCATCACCAATGTTATCTTACATCGACCTCGCATAGTGAGCAACGAATGGGGAAAATGTTGAAATTTCTTAAAACCATCCATGTATGCATCAAAATTCGACATGGTTAGACTAGACACAAGCCTTGACAGTATGGGAGGGTTTCAAGACTCAAGGATGTTTGATGTCTCCACATAATCTTTGAGATCATCCATGTTTGCATCAACATTCATAATGGATGTCTCATTTTCATCATTCGTCATTCCCATACGTATAATATTTGTTGGAACCCTCTTTAAATTTCATGGAACTTCCAATTCACACACCACAAATGTCATGCACTGACCCCACATAGTGATAATTGAATGGGGCCAACGTTGAAATTTATTCAATATGTTCATGTATGCATCAAAATTTTACATGGTTAGACTAGACACATGCCTTGATAGTATGGGAGGGTTTCAAGACTCAAGGATGTATGATTTCCCCACATAATATTTTAGATCATCCACATTTGCATCAATGTTCATCATGCACATCTCATTGCCAATGTTTGTCATTCCCTTCTATAGGATTGTTGTCGGAACTATCTTGAATTTTGACATGGAACTTCAAATACACCCATCACAAATTTCTTCCATCGACCCCGCGCAGTGAGCAGTGAATGGGGCCAATGTTGAAATGTTTTCATTATGTGCGCGTATGCATCGAAATTTGACATGGTTATACTATATAGTTGCCTTGAAGGTATGGTAGGGTTTCGATACTTAAGGATGTTTGATGTCCCCGCATAATATTTGAGATCATCCATGTTTTCATAAACGTTCAATATAATTGATGTCTCATTGTCGTCATTCTTCATTTCCATCTATAGAATATTTTTTGGAACTCTCTTGAAATGTCATGGCACTTCCAATACACCCATCACAAATGGCATCTTGCACCGAGCCCGCGACTAGACACATGCCTTGACAAGATGGGAGGGTTTCAAGACTCAAGGATGCTGATTTCCACATAATATTTTAGATCATCCACATTTGCATAATGTTCACCGCACCGCCTCATTGCCAATGCTTGTCATTCCTCTATAAATTGTTGTCGGAACTATCTTGAATTTTGACATGGAAATTCAACACGCTTATCATTAAATTTTCTCCATCTAATCTCCACACAATGAGTGCTGAATGGGGCCAACGCTGAAATGTTTTCATTATGTGTGCTGCATGCATCAAATTTGACATGGTTATACTAGATAGTTTCCTTGAAGTTATGGGAGGGTTTCATACTTAAGGATGTTCGGATGTCCGCATATTTGAGATCATCCATGTTTGCATCAACGCCAGCTATATTGATGTCTCATTGTCATCATTCTTCATTTCCATCTATAGAATATTTTTGAACTCTCTTGAAATGTCATGGCACTTCCAATACACCCAATGCCAATGGTATCTTGCACCGAGTCTCAAGATAGTGAGCAAAGTGAATGGGGCCAACGTTGAAATTTCTTCAAATTGTGCATGTATGCAACAAATTCGACATGGTTAGGATCTTCAGGGACACATGCCTGGACGGTATGGGATGGTTTCAAGACTCTCAAGGATGTCTCGATGTCCCCACATAATCTTTGATATCATCCATGTTTGCAAAAATGTTCATAATGAGTGTCTCATTGTCATCATTTGTTGTTTCCATCTATAGAATCTTGTTGAACTCTCTTCAAATGTCATGGAACTTCTAATCTCACCTGCACCACAAATGTCATGCACTCCACCCCTCGGTGATAATGAGCAAAGCTGAATGGGGGCCAACGCTGAAATTTCTTCAATATGTGCCTATATATATCTAAATTTGACATGGTTAGACTAGACACATGCCTTGGACGGTATGGGAGGGTTTCAAGACTCGCGGATGTATGATTTCCCACATAATCTTTGAGATCATCCACATTTGCATCAACGCTCATCATTTTTCACCTCCTCATTGTCCTCATTCATCATTCCCTTCTATAGAATCAATGTTGGAACTATCTTGAAAATTGACATGGAACTTCCCTTCTAAAGAATTTTTGTTGGAACTATATTGAAATTAGACATGTTCCACTCATCCATGTCAAATTTGGTGCAATGTCAAAATGTGAACGTAAGTAGTATCCATGTCAAATTTGGTGCATACGTAAACATTTTGAAAAATTTCAACGCTGGCCCCATTCAATGCTCACTATTTCCCATAAGTAATGCACTCTCTAGCCCTAGTACGTTGTCTTTTAATAATTATTTCCTTTAAAATTCAACTAAGAAAAATAAAACTAAACTAGGGTGAGATGAGATGGTATATAGAGTGGGTCTATGAGTTATCTTTGAGTATAAATATGAATGAATGAACTTCTCTTGGCTTAAAGAATAATTTATTCTCTACTAAACAAGGTCAACCACATGAAGATGGAGTCATATGCCCCAACTCTTTCACATCAGCCTCAATTTCTAATACCCAATCTATAAAATATAAAACAAACAAAAATAAACATAGTAATCATGTACAGAAACTACCAAAACAAAAATGAAATAGTAAAAAAATTGAAACATGTAATTAATCCACATAAAAAATTATTTAAATAGAATAATTCATACAAATTAAAATATCTAATTACGTGTCCCCGAGGTGTAGGACACGGGGTGACTGAGTGTACAAGTTAAGGCACTCTGGGATGTTAAAGTCATCGGTTCAAAAACCTAATGGGACAAAAAAATCCATCCATGTTAAGGGTTGGTGTGGTCAAAGCCGAAAGTGCTTAATCCCTAGTGATTTGTCATTTATATGCCCCTAAGTCATGGTTTCTCAACCACATGCTAGTCCCACGGGTCATGGACAAACTAGAAAACAAAAACAATAATATATATATATATATATATATATATATATATATATATATATAATTACGCACTTACTCCAAGGCAACGTAACATTTGTATCATCCTTCTTTGTATCTTCTTCTCTTGATCATCCAACTTGACATATGTATCAACATCCGGTTCAAAAACACAAAGAAAGGATTGATGATATCATCATCATGATCAATTTCATTTTCGAGCATATCTTCATCGATATCATCATCAAGAACTCGCGCAATGTCTCCTATGCCCTCGGGTTTATCTTCTCCATCTTCTTCATCTACAATATAATTTAATGGCCCTTTCTCTTGGATCATATCTAACAAACAAATGACCAATTCTCTTCCTCGAACCTTGAGTAAAAAAGACGATTCACATTGACTTGAAAACATAGCTGGCCATTTTTTTTTCAAAAAATTTTGTTTTAATCATTGAAAATTCATTGGCATGTTATCAATGGTTCTTTTCTCATCATGTTCATGCATTCGTGACCTATACCATTTGACACGAACAAGTTCAATTTGAAGGAATTAAAGTCACACTCAATTATATCATTCAAAAATCCATAGTATATATTTTCATATTCACGATGACGCTATCACTTGTAGAGGAAACATTAGTGACCGAATATCAGTAGTTATCCCACTATCTAAAGTTTTTCCGGTTTCATCCAACTTGATGAAATTTACGAAATTTATATAACTTGAAATTATAATATGAAAAACCACCCATACCACATTAATATAATATAAAATAACTTAATAAAATGGGGTGACTTGCTTGCCTTTCCATCTTTCAACAATATGCTAAATCTATTTCCTCTGCGTAACATCGAAATCTACATTACAATTTCATCTTCTAACCAATTTATAGTTATTTCATGATAACCTACCACATGACGCTTCTTTACAGCCTATCAATCCATACCTTCATCCGCTCAAGATTGTTTGCAATGTATAAAATGTAGTGCATCCCAATCTTGAGTAACTAACCGATCAAAAAATCACAATTCACCAATATTAAATATTAGTTATAACCATGGTAAATATTAATAAATGATGAAAGAATAAATATTAAAATGAGTATGATCAGATACACAAAAAAATGAAAAAATTCATTTATTAAAAATATCCACAATTTAATTACCTCTCACTTTATTCAATGTACATTTCCCCAACAACTTCTCCCTTTCAAAAATTTTGATGGAGTTCACATCCCAAATGCAATCCATCAGATGCATAGCTTAAGTACCGCTAATTTAGAAAGATACCGACTAATATACACCATGGATTCATATACCATATACCCTCCACCATAGTCCCCAGACATGCCTTTGTCTCAACCAAAGCCTTCAATGATTTCAAGTGCCTCACCATCCACATTGACCTTGTGTGTACAGTCCACACATTTCAACTTCTCCTCAACTTTGTGTATGAGGTAGTGGTCTTGTGCAATGAAAAATGTTGTAGGTAGATACTTATGCTTTTCACACACATTTAGGAATTTCTCTTCCAATACTTTATATCATTCTATGGATTTCTTTCAATGACAACCATCTACAAATCATGACGAAAGAAAATAAATATAAAAAACATAATACATATTACATTATAAGTAAACACATGTCATTAAGTACAACAAAAAATTGATTTTTTATATATATATATTGCAAATACTTACCTCATGTATTTTCCAAGATCATATATAACTTGTTTGACGTTGTTGTCAAAGTCTACTTTGGGAGAGATAGAGGGTAGAACATACCGTAAATAATAAAAATTAATCGCTACTTGTTCAAAACTAGACAAAATAAAATAAAAAATATCAAAAATGTATACCACCAATATATAAATTTGAATACTAAAATGATTAATTATCTTAATGAAGGTATGCCAATCATGTGTTTTTACCCCACCAAATTCACCTCATTCATTAAGATATATTCTTTATGTTTGAACAAAACCTCGTGGGAAATTTAATTATTTAACAACCTCTTTTACACCATTTTTTTTGTTGCTCTATTAATAACCATAGAAGGTTATTTAGTCTCCATTGTTATTTGATCATATCACACTTCACATTACATGATCGGCTTCCTGAATGTCAATACAAAAATTGTCAAAATTTGTAATGACAATTTTTTCTTTATCCCTCCTTCCATCTATGATTCACCATTTGCCATAATGTTTATGTCACATTTTTCCCGATATGCATTGTATCAAATAAATGAACTATTTTAGGTCCTCACAAGAAGGCAACCTCATGAATTGAGGATAACATTTTACCTCATGGAAGCTCCATTATTACTACCTTCAATAAAATCCATTGGTGAAGCATAAAAAATCGTAATGATTATTTATCAACGCAAAGAAAATAAAATGAATAATTAAAATAAAATTTTAAAACATGATTCCATTTAATGATACACATAAAACAAAAATGCATACCCTCGAGGATTAATTTCGCCATATTCCAACTTCCATAGGCTTAGGTGTCATTCTTTGTGGTTTTAGTCTATTCTCTTGTTTCCCATTGAAAATATATTTTCCAAGAGTACCATACTTATATTCTTAGGAGAGGGTGCCAGTTCATAATTACCAAACACTTCCTTTCCTAAAATTTTTGACCCACGAGATTTCATCTTAGGACCAAATATTGGACATGCAAATTTACCATTTTTTGAAGACCCGCACGATGGATTAATGTGGACTATATATATATACTAAATGATTATTTAAACAACATGCATGACATATTCAATTAATTATGTACTCTTCAAGTATGCAATATGGAACGCTATATACCACAAAAATGTGTTAGTCATGGGGCAACATGAATTTTCCATAAAATTATCTCCAATGACATTAAATTCTCAATTGGTTTATAGATGTCATACATAGTGATTCCCTCCCATAAATCAGTAGCTCACGATAAGAGGCTTAATATACACATTCATATCTTTAACTTGGTACTCTACCTAATTGTTTGAATTTTACATGAAATTACTAAAATGGTATGTGTATATACATAAATAAATAAATAAAAAAGATGTTATGCAAAAAGAGAAAATGAAAAATTTAAATTAAAAATTAATGTAAAACAAAAACCCTGAATAATCATTGTCAACATTATGCTCCCTCTTTATTGACATCCGGTGATGGAATGTTATTGTTGATAACAAAATAGGGCACACTGAGTAAACAGACTAAACCTCCAAATGGATTAACATTACAAGGATCATCTGTAAATTATGGCCATTTTGCAGTAATTTCCTTAAATGCATAACTATCTGTGCATTGAAGAACGCCATCTTCAATTATCTTTGTGCATGGTAATCCATAACCGTGGATATGCTTTTGCACCTCAACAATAACCGCAAACGTGGAATTATGGGAATATGTCATGTAACCTCGAGGGACCATTTTGTTACTTGATAGGTTCGATATCTACCGATACCACATAATCGGCATTTTTTCGATGCATGTTGTCCATAATATATAATATTATCATCGTGATTACGAATTCATACTTTGATACCCATCAAAGTCTTTCATAATGGCATGTAAATCCTTATATGTGGGAGGTAAATATTTGATGAGGGTAACAAAATTCACCAACAATCTAAAACATAACAAATAAATAGTAAATGTAAAGAATATTAATCAGAATATTGCATTTTTATTTTGCCATTAATTAACACTAAAAAATGGGAAATTTCAACCTTTATGTAGATGTGATGAAACATATTACATACCTTAGGATCCGTATCATACAAGTGTTTGACAAATGATTTGTAACCTTTAAGTTCATCAAGAATGAAGTGGGAGAGAAGATTTGATTTGACCCTTTATAAAGTTGTTTAATTTCCTTTTCAATCAAAGGTTCATCATAAATACCATCAATATTGTCCCCATGATCCTAATCTGGATAACCGAATAAGTATTGGATCATTTGATTTGTCCCATCATCTTGAACTATGTTATTATTGTCATCTACTCCCCATGGATCATTAACTTGATCTTCATTATCCACTTCAAGTTCTTCATCTTGTACAACATCATTTATGCTACTACTTTATGCTTATATGCACAAGTTAGGGCAAATCTAACTCTTTATAATTACAAACAATCATGAAAAAATTAGTACTTGTATAAAACAATATAAAAGTTTGAGAATACAACAAATATTAAAACAGATAATGAATATATATATATATATATATATAGTTAATTACCATGGGACTATATTCATTTGATCCCCCTATCCATGTGCCCATATTTTCTCATAATGTTTTTAGTTGTTGCTATTAAAACTCTTTCTCGATGTCGCCTAGTACAACAATTTTGCAAGGGAAATAACATTTACCATCACCCTTTTCACCCCTCTTTAATTTTTTCCCACCACTAATTTTTTCTAACATTCTTCCCCATAGACATATACTCAAAAAAATACATGTTTTTGTTCACCAAGAAGACCAAATTAAATTCTTTTGAACTATCGCTATTATAGAAAACTTGTCACTACATCCGTGAAATGAAACATATTTATAGATTTTATAATCTCCCAATTCTGACGATCATTGACCAAAACAAAGTTGACTTGGTCAAAATAATAGGTGACCATTGCAGGGGGAAAACCTAGTTTCCAACGCCGCAGGACAAATATTTCACCAATGTCGCAAGAGAGATGAAAATGCAGCGTTGTTGCAAGAGAGACGTCTTCCTAAATTTGTCACAAGAGAGACATGTTTTTGTAATACGTCGCAAGAGAGACGTTATCGGGGAATATGGAGAAAAAAATTAAAATTTCCTCTATTTTTCAATGGTATGGCCAATTTTGTCCATAATATCACAAATAGAACATTGAAAGTTTTCCAATATGTACTAGTGAGTTACACATGTGTGAGTAATGGGAGTTGGCATAGAATCCAATCGGTACCATGGTGGCCAACATGATAGGTCAACTTAGGAGGCATAACTTCTTTATATGAACTATAATTGAGGGGATCTTTGCCTCATTGGAACATTATCGATGTGTAAAATAATGATGAGAGGTTATAGATTTGTTCATAAAAAATTTATCCAAAAATATGTTGTTTAATGCCTCAAACACACTCCAAAGTTTTTGGACCCCAAATCACAAAAACAAGACATGCCCCTAAAATGGGCCCTAGAGGCCAATATCTCAAATTTTCCCACCTAAATGTACCAAAATAAATGAAAATATGGAATGATCCATTTTGGATCATATCTCCCATTTCAAGAGGATTTTGGTCCCAAAAACCATTTACTTAAAGAGGTGAGGGAAATTTTCCTCTAGTTTCTCTTTTGAGTACCATTTGACCTTACCTACAAGTTGTCCTTTTACTATGGGGAAATTCCCAATTGGTCTAAGGAATAGGTAGAGCGATAACTCCCTTAAAATAATGGTCTACCCTTAATCTACCCCAAAACCATCTAGGACCAAGAGGGATAAGAGAAAGAGGGAAGAGAGGGTTAATGAGTGACCTTCAATCCTTATGGTTGATGTAGACCTCTTCCTCGCTCTTGTTTCTTCCTCCTAGATCACATATCTCCTCCCAAATATGACCCCAAGTAAAGGGTTAAGAATACAATGCAACAACATATACAATCTCTAATGATCACTTTAAAATCCTAAATATAGATATAAATTCTCAAATTAACAAGAATATGTAAACATAGGGTTTTGGGACAAAGATTATATATTTTGTTCAAATTAAGATAAAAAGGTAACAACCTTTTCTTTCTGTGACCTCTACACACCAAGTCCGTGCCTCTATCATGGCTCCAAGTGCATCAATCCCACATTATATTCTCAAAACCAACATACCATAAAGGGAAGGAGGAAGTGCTGTATAGGGAGAATGGCTGGAGGGGGAAAGCTGAGGCTAAAACTCAGAAAGAGATGCAAACTTTGGGCAATGAAAGGGAAGGGATTTTGGCAAAGTTTTCTTTATTCTCTTGTTCATGTGTCTAAATGACTCCTCAAGACCTATTTTTATATGAGAAAAGGATGGTTATTCAATTGGGGGACAGACTACAAGGTAAAAACTGGTTAGAAACCCTCCATATCATGTAAGTTCACTGAATTGTGCGCACCTATATTTTTTGAAACTTTGAGGTAAATGTGATCTAACTACATGAAAAAGCATGTGTACACAAAGAAGAAGCATGCAACATTAACGGTGTACATAGGCCATTAGTGCAGTAGGGCAAATACACTATCATAAAATGGTTTTTTAAGAGGAAGCTTCAACATTATTTTGGCAAAGTATGCAAATGGATGGATCAACGTCTTGATATAGTAGTGGAATTTTGATCTATAACATATGCCCCTAATGTGTGAGGTCAGAAGAGAAATTGATGGTCAAATACATTACAATATATTTACACAATGGTAAGGCACAGAGTTGATTGATCCCAAGATGAGTGTTCGTGAGCATTCTCTTATCCGGTAAATAATGATAATCTCTCTGAGGTAGACATACCCATTATCGAGATAAACTAAGCATGGTTATCAATCAAGTACACCGGGCAGACTGTATCTTTTTTTTGGAAAAAACATGGAAAATTAGCCCATGAGTGAAATTTAGCCCCTAAAATCATCCTTGCTGCAGATCCATGTCATATATATAGTAGTAATGACTACGAGACAAATATGAATGTCTATATAAAGTGTAGTCTTGAAAAATACACAAAGGATCTACATCTCAAAATCATCTGAAGATATACAAGCACAATGTGATATGCATCTCCAGGAAGCATCAACACCTATAGTTGAATATGATAATTTCATAGCTAGAGAAACAACTTCAAGATCTTCAAAACTTAGGTAGGAGTACAATAGGAGTGTAAGACTCACTACTCTGAGGTCTTCGACATGTCGTTGGGGAAAAACTGGAGGACCTTTATCATGATACACAGATCTTCTTTGATTTTGAATCCTAACTTGATTGGACTCTTGGGATGGTCGACTCATGAAAGTCAAGAGATCAACTACAGAATGGTCGACTCAGGTTGGATAAAACTTCCCTTGGATAAAATCATGAAAAAATAATGAGAATTAGGAAACATATTATTGACATAAGTTTGTGACACGAGAGGCACCACAAACTTGTAAATGTGTAGAAACTTCACAGAATAGATCTAGCTGGGAATTGACATACATAGTTGCAGAGAAAATATGAGAAAAGAGAAGCAGGAGAGAAAGAATGGAAGAATTCTCATTAACCAAATGAATGAATTATAATTTACACATGATATACTTTGTATAACTAGACCAATGTGCATTGGAGGAGAAGACAATACGCCATAGTGGTGGTCTAGAGTGATCTAGACACACACCAGCAGTTACGGGGGTAAATTGCCACCTAGTCTTGTCTCTCGAGCAGTTACGGGAGTGAACTGCCACCTAGATGAGTTAACTAGTCTATCATTCTTTAGTTAACTAACTGAAACAGAGTGAAGTGAGGAGGATATCATGGAATCATGAGTAATGCGCTAGTCTGGTGATGATCCCAAGGACAGTGTGCATTATTTGGTGATGATCCCAATGTTACATGGTGGTAATCGCAATGTGGCATCTAGACTCCACTCAACCTATAAACTGAAGTGTGAAATGAAGAGAATATTATCCTAGACGAATATTCTCCCTAAAATATAGGAGACTAAATAATGACTAACAAACATAGGTAAAACCTTAGGAAAAAGAAATCCTAGGTGTGTGTGAAGTATCTCCAACACCCCCCTTGAACATCACTATGGTGAAAATAAAGAATGGGTCTCAGAAATGAGGCCATGTTAGGTACCCAAATACAAAATATACACTGAAATAAATGAGGAAAGAGGGAAAACCTCATGGTAAAAACGCCCCGTCAAAGTACAATGTATGAAAAAAGAAGAACCGATAGTTTCTAGGAAATTGTGTTCTTCACTCCAAGACGACTGCGCAGAGAATGAAACGTATGATCAGTGAAGGTATTGGTGAATATGTTTGCAGTTTGTTTTGTGGAAGGAAAAAACTATAGGTCGATGATCCCCTCATGTACTAAGTCCTGGATGTAATGCATGTGGATCTCAATGTGCTTCATTTGTTCCCTCTGAACTGGATCTCTACATAACTTCAGAGTGCTCTGGTTGTCACACCAGATGACGATCGGCTGATGAAACTGAATTCCCAACTCAGTGAGAAAATGTTGTAGCCACATAGCCTAAATGGTTATGTTAACTACCCCTCTATACTCTACCTCAGTTGAATATAGATCAATAGTAGTCTGCTTCTTGCTCGACCAACAGATAGGCCTAGAAGCAAGACTGAGTGAGTAACTAGATGTGGACTTGTGATCAATACTATCTCCAGTCCAGTCAGAATTAGTGAACCTGATGAGATCCAATGTAGAGTCTGTTGAATAGTGAATCCCAAAGGTGATGGTGCCATGTACGTATCGAAGGATACGCTTTGTATCCTTCCAATGTATCTCATGCAACTCCTGCATGAATCTGGAGACTACTCCAACTGCATATGAGAGGTCTGGCCTGGCATGTGTGAAATACAACAAGCTCCCCACTAGTTGTCTATACAATGTGTTTTCAACCAATGGAGTTTCCCCTCCATCCTCAATTATGAATCCTAATAGGAAAGGAGTCGGGGCAAACTTGCAGTATGTCATGTGAAATATCTCAAGGTGATCTCGTGCATACTTGGCCTGAGACAGTTTGATGTTTGATGCATCTTGAATGATCTCGAGTGCAAGGAAGAAATGTAGTGGACCCATGTCCGTCATCAAGAACCTATCATGTAGAATCCTCTTGATTGTAGAAATCGCTAAATTCGAGCAACCAGTGATCATCAAATCATCAACATACAGAACTAGGAGTAGAAGTGAATCAACCATCATGAGCATGTAAACATTTGGGTCTAACTTACAATGTAAAATGTTTTGTGACAGCAGGTAGGAGTCCATATTGGCATACCATGCCCTCAAAGCCTTCTTGAGGCCATAAAGAGAATTCTTCATTCGACAAACCAAAGATGAATCTTGCATAAATCCATTGGGTTGCTCCATATAGATCTCCTCAGAGAGATCACCATGAGGAAATGCATTCTTCATTTCCATCTGATGGACTTCCCATCCCTTGG
>SNQJ01S0175078.1:22684-34538 GCA_010110895.2 Picea sitchensis | reverse complement strand
AATTGAATAGAATTATTAGGACTTCTGGTAAGTGTATAAATTGAATGAGTGAAAGTATTATTTGACCCGCCTTCGTTCTGGGCGATGATCTGATAGTGAAATTTTCGTCATTCCTGGGTGCGTCTCCACATCGAACTATGACTCCATTCTCACGTTTGACCATGACGATGTCAGGTTTTTTATTTAAGTTCTCACAAGTGAATAGAAGAACATGTGCCCACCCTTCTGTCAGATCTATGACTGTTGTTACTTAAGAAATGATTGGGTCTATACATCTCAAGAATTGTTCAACACACTTTTGATCCTTAGAAAATTTTGTCTTCCGTATCATGTAGTATTTCTGATTCTCCAATTGCTATGTTTAAACTATGTTCAAATTGTTGAATAAACACATAAGGTTATGCTTGTATCTTATACATGAGTCTATGCATATATAGAGTTCGAAGTTTGTTTTTAATAATATTTAATAGATGTGTTTCACGAGTTTTCTTGTCGATGGTGATTTTCCTTGAGATAGCTAACAGTTGTGGTTGAAACCCTGTTGAGCTTACTAGATCCCAATTGATCTTATCCATGGATGGTTAATGTTTTGATGACTGTTCCTTTACCTTGTTCGTGCTTAAATTCTTATCAAATACCCTTTACCAGTTGGCGAATAGTCTACATCATTTAATAATAGCATTCTAGAAAGACCTCGGGATACCAGATATAGTAAGTGATGCCAATTTTTTTCTGGATCGTTTATTATTCCTTCTTTTTACCCAAAGTTTAGTTGGAAGGAGAACATCTAATCCCACTGAGACTTATCTATTTTCATTACAATAGATTGACTGTTAGTGAACATTTTTATGATTTGCTCTCGGGTGTGGTGTCAAGGGCTAAACCGTTGACTTCTTCCTTATTGTATGTCTGTAGTTAAACTTTTGATTGGGATGAATTTACAACCTTGGATCAATATTCTTAAAGTTTCCTCCGCACCTCTGGAACAAATTATTTGAGTAGACAGAGGAATGGTAAAATAGTACACTTATTGTAGGTAAAATTTAGAATCTCTCCCTACTCGTTGACGCGTCAAGAGAAATCCTATTTCCTTAAACTTTACTCTAATGTTGTATGCTCACAGTGAAGGCTTCGTTCCCTTAACCTTGAAGTTTTAATCCTCGTAAATATCCTAGTTCTTACGTATAGATATAAAATTCCACCGTCAACAGTGAACTGGTAGACGGATTAAAAGAATATGATTCTACTGTAATGGTTGATTTTATTTATTAATTAAACGGCTTGAAACGTCGAATCTTCAATCCGCGTTTTTCAGATAAAGGTTAGATGTGGCCGACTGAGAATCCACTAGAAGATCTTTTTACTTGTTTGCTCTTTAAGCATACTATAAAGTCGTTGGACTTGATGGCCTATATTGTTGACTCATGTAATTTTAATTAATACATAGCATGACAAGAGAAGGGTAAATGAGATTGGACATACTCTTATTACTCCGTGCCGTAGGTATATAGGGATTATAGCGATCGATAAATCATTGACCTGGTATTAGATTGTGCATTGACCAGAAATATTTCCATATTGTTTATTGTTGGAACAAGGGAAGTGAAAACATCGATTTTTATATAATAAAAAGTATCATGTTTGTCAAGATTTGATTGGACAATGGATTGGAGGTCTTATTGCAATGTTAAATATCTTGGCATATCCAAAGTATTTGGTAGTATATGGTCTTTTTGAATCATATATTTTATTATGCATTGGTCGAAGATGGATTAATGCTAGCATTAGTTCGAATGCTTCCCTTAACATTTTCTACTGGGTAGAATACATTCTCTAACATATTACTATGTGTGATTTTTGCTTTATTGTTGCGTGCTTCGAGAGAAGAGGCCTGCCACACTGCATATTTTCTTAAATGCTTGCACATACCTACGCCCTTCGATAGTCCTGACAGTCTTAACTGTTTACCTAACAACTCTGGAAGTCTTAAATGATTATTGTACAGATGCATTGCAATACAGTTTCATTCATGGTCGACATCGTTGCTGTGCTCGATCCTTGTTCGCTGCTTCGTTTCATGATTTTGGTTCTTGTTTGATTCAAATTTGCAAAGTTGAGGTCCTGCACTTGCAGTTCGAACTCTTCGTGGTTGTTCACGGGTTTGTTGTTCTTCAACTTTGCAAGCTGTTGGACCTGTTGTTGTGGTTTGCAGTTTTTTGGGGCTGAGCTCTTGTTATCCTTTCTTGACGGGTAAGTTTCCCCGTTTTTACTGTTTTTCAATGGTGGGAGTCCCTGCCTCCAAATTCTGTTGCAGACCATATTTGTCTGTGCTCTTAGTTTCTGTTCCTGGAAACCATGCGTCTTGCAATGCAGATGGCTTTACGAAAAGTAGTTGGGAGCCATCAGAAGAGGGAACCATCGGGCGGGGTGTAGTTACAGGGGATGCTTTTATTCCGTGGGTTGGAAAACTATGTTTACATGTTCTCTTTCTGCTCGGTAAAGTTATTGTTTTATTTATTTGTTTGTTTTCTTCTCATCTGCAATGGGGACTAGGCAGGATTCGAGTTGAGAAGAAGAAGGTTGAAAGATACATATGGGGATTGGTACCCTATTTTGCTTTCCTTTTTTATTTTTCTAGCTTTTTTTTTTTCCCCTGCTTTTCTCTGTTTTCATAGAAACTGAAAGTATGTAGCAAACATCTTGAAAATGATGGTTGAAGAGATGAAAGAAGTGATAGATGTTGAGTCGTATGAAATAGATACACAATCCATTATACATGACAACATTGACCTGGTTTTGCATAGTAATGGGCTTTTTAGATTGGATGCATTATCCTATACTGTTGGGGATTGCCTTTTCGATACATTCCAGGTTCTATTTCATTTTCGCTATTCATCGACCGAGTTGCGCAATGGATTGATAGATTATTTCTTGACCTGTTTTAAAAATGGTGATGCTGAGGCTTTGCAGTCCTATGAATACGAACTGGAATCTGATTTTCTTCGGCAGTTGCATGGAATACATGATGTCACTACGTATTTTTCAAAGATGTCGTTGTCTGCATCTCCAGTTCTTCCTGCGCATGAGAGGGGACTTTGGGGAGATACATTTTGTATACGGTGGTTGTCTAACTGGATGAATATATTAGTTGGCATTTGGTCATTGACAAGAAAAACAAGATATCTACTATTCAACAAAACTGCATCTGACAATCCATATTGCATCTTGTTCCATGATGCCAATGCCCTCAGTGGCCATTATGAACCACTGCTGTATAGAAAAATGTCCATATGCAATAAATAAGGTTCTCGTATCTACTTGTCCGTTATTTACAAAGACCTTCAATCACAATGGAAACGGATTTTGCATGGCATAGATTGCCATGGTTTATAGCTGGCAACAAACGTTATGTCTAGTTGTGGAGATAGTCTGTTCAATGCAATTTGTTGTTTGGTGGTAGTGGAGTTTGATGTTCAGTTGCTGCGACTTTACACTATACAGTCCTTTTGCAATGCAATTATAGGCGACATCCAACATGCTTTTAGGTGCTAGCATCAACACCTTTGCCCATATCTCGTAGAAAATATGTCGACAGTTGGAAGTTGGCAGGAATACCTTGTGAGCATGGCGCTTCCATATGAAAAAGGGAATATGGAGGGTTGGAGATTCTGTTTGCAATGAATGTCTATTTTATTCAGGGTGAATATCCAAGTGTGGTTGCCCTTGCCAGTTGCCACCGACCATTCCTGGGTTATTGATTCAAATTACGATCGAACAATTGAAATCCTCTCGTTGAAAACAGATACAAAACATATCCATTATGAACCTTTGATTGCACATATCAATAGTTCAGGTTGACTGTCCATGCCACCCAAACATCATCGAATTTGCATATGCGTGGAATAATTTTTAGTGAAAATGAAACTCCTTTCGGTTGTGATATGGGCAGACAGGGCTTGAACAAAAAAAACATGCGTAAAATTCTTGACAGTTGTGATGAAGCCATAAACAACTTAGACAAAAAACGTAGAGTAAGTTATCACAATTTGAAAAAAATTATTCGTCAAATTCGTTCCACCTCTGATAAGGTCACAGAAGCCTTGAACAAAAAACGTAAAGTAGTTTCTCAGAAGTTGGATGAAAGTGAAATACATCCCAGTTTCCACCAGCTCATCCTGCCCTTGGGCAAGAAACGTAGACTAAGTTACCACAACTTGAAAAGGTCACGCGCGAGAGAAAAAAATACATTGCTACACTTCCTTTTAGAGAGAAACTCTCATATCACAATGTAAAGAAATTTGTTCGTTGATGCAGACCCCCTACCTTAGTAGGGTTCTGCGACCACCTGGTCTCTGGATCGATCTTCTTCTGAGCCAAAATGGCTCTTCAGGATCCTGCTGGAACCCTTTGAACGAATCCATAGGTCCTTCTTGAAAACCCGCCCTGCGCAACTTAACACCAGGCGCGAGCCTTACATCTCCATGCGATCACAACCTGGCCTTAGCGCAAGCATCTTTTGCAACTCGCGAGTTTGTGAGTCAAAGACCCTCGACTCCTCTTTCTCCAAACGTCGATACCCGAGATGTGATACGGGTATGGCTCCTCCTTATTAGCGCCTTCCACACATAACCACCGGCTAGGGCTAAGTGCTAGCACTACTCGCAACCCGCGACTTCACGAATTGGAGTGTTGGACCCTCGTGCTCCTACTTTGTGAAATCCTAAAGCACAATAAGTCAGCAATGGGTTGACCCCTTCCAAGGTGAGGCGTGTACACCACCTGTCGCCTACTTCCGCCTTTTCTATGCGCTCTATGTTTGCGCCACCTGTCAACCACGCGGTCCCCACCTAACGGATGTGACACGTGTTCGTACGAGCCCTCGACGCTCGACACTTCACGACTTTAGCGATCAAGGTGCAACTCCTTCACCCTCCGAAACCTCCATACACGATGTATCGAGGCACCAAATCTCACGGCTCTCCTTCCTCCTCGATCAACGGTTCATGTCGAATCACGATTTCACGATTCAGGGTTTTGAAGCACAAAGAACTCCGCCTCCCAGCTCGTGATACCTGAGTTCGCGAAATGGACTGACCTCGCTATTTCGCGATCTCGCTACTCGGGGTTTTGGGAGACAAGACCTTTGTCCTTCCAGCTTGCGATACCCGAGATCACGATGTGGACCAACGGTCCAGATCTTCCGCTTAGTTAACGACCACGATTGAATCCCGACTATCTTCTTTTCGGGATGTTTGCGGAGTCTTCACCTCCTAATTCTCGGTGACCAAACTCCCAGTAGCTTCCAGATTTCTGCCACCTGTCCTCCAAAATGGACGGTCCTGATGCTTTCAGGACTTGACGAGTCCTCTTCCTTCTGCTGTTACGAGGTTTAAACCTTGCACACCTTTTTTGGATCCGACGACTCACGACAACTTGACACTTCTCCCTCGAAGTTTCTACCGTCTGCTCTACCCTTCTATGTGGCTTCCCAGGGGTTAAACCCCTCGCACCTTCTCCCAGATCCAATGGCTATTGGTCCTTGTTGCTAGATCTGACGACCCCGATCCTTTTTCCTGTGCACCTCCTAGGGACTAAACCCCGTGCACGTATCCTTGATCCAACGGCTCTCAGGCCACTGCGCTCCAGATTCGACGGCTTGTGCGATTTTGCGATCTCGACGATTGCAAGTAAGGGGTGCAGCCTCCTCTGCTCCTCCAACTTCCGATCCCTGAATGTGTGGATATCCAAGGGTTTAAACCCCGTGTGCCTTCGCTTGATCCAACGGTTGTCGGGTATTGGCGCTAGATTTGACGGTTCAGATCTATACTCTTTGCACGCTCTCCTCCTGTTGCCTGGACGTACATTCAACAGTCCAGATCTTTCCTCCCAACACCGATCCAACGGTAGCTGTGCTCTTCCTCCTGAGCTTCTTGGCTTTTTGACTTGGAGGATTTTCTAAGTCTCGAAGGTCTCGACCTTCGAATCGTCCTCTTGTGAGCCCGGTTCCTTTGGGTCTCATCTGCGTTATAGAAACGTTGTCCCTTCTGATCTTCGTCCTCTCAGAGATTTACTCCTGCGCACACTTTGTGTTCGAGGATTTCGAATAACTCAGATTCGAGAAGTTTTCATGAAAATAAAACTCCTTATGCCCACCTGGCGTTCTCCTGCTCAATGCACACCTTGCAGAGCCTATAGAGTATTGAGCAACCCTGTGAGTGCCTTCTCTTCGACACTTCTCTTTTCTCAGAACTCGAAATAGAGTTCCCTAGTGCACTTTATGCACTCGCTCGATGTCCTCTTGGCATAGCTGTACAAAACCTTCAGTAGTTCTGTCTTCCCTGAACTCGAGACATAATTCCTTCCTGTGCACTCCTTGCACGTTTGCTGATGAAGGTTCAACGCTATCCCTCTTCATCTTTCCTGAGGTCGTCTCACCTCTGTCAACGCACACCTTCGAGACTATGTGCACTCCTTGCACTCGAAAACTCAAAGACGAGAAGAAATTGAAACTTATGAAATACTTCACCAGTTAGTTATGCATTCAAAACACGAAATACATAAAAACATGCCAACACATATAGACAATTCATGGCAGAAAAAACTGCTCTTTTATTAATTCAGAAATGCCTATACAAGGTGTTTACAAAGGCTGGATTGTAACAAGTCTCAGCTCTCTCTCGAGACCTCTCTGCTCTGGTCTCTCCTCCTATCTCTCTCTCTGAGTCCTATTATTTTCTAACTTCTTTTCTACAAAATGAGGGCTCCCATGAGCTTATCCTCAACCACCGTCTCTGAGCTATCGCTATCATAGAGCGGCTCCTACACCTACATTACATAAATGGATGCCCAGTCCTGACTACGTCCTGGGCTTGCTGCAGACAACCATTAAAGGAAACCTCAACCACTACCTGTACAAAGGCGTGGTCTGGCATTAAAAGCCTTACAACATTTATTGAAATTTTGAATTTCAAAATTGAGAGGGCTGCGCCTCTCCTTTTCTCCATTAAATGCGTGCTAGATGTGTTGGCTGGCTGGCACGCTGCTGACATGGAGTGATGCTCCTGCATCATACTCCTCAACTGGAAAAATCATGATCTCCTGATCATGAGCTCCTCTTCTCCAGTGTTGAAATCCACTTGGATCCCAAACTTTCCCTTGGAGCTGTCCATCTGTTCCTCTGCTTCATTATTGCTGCTGCTGCCGCTTTGTTGCTCTTGCAGGCTCCCTTCTGCTCAGCTTCTTATTGCTGGTAGTCTCTGTTGTTGAATTCAACATCAAGCTTCTGATTTCCTCAATTACCTCGTCCAGCTACTCCAGTGGATGGCTCTTTGTATGCAGTCTTCTCTGCCGCACTTCTGTCTTCTCAATGGGAAAATCTGCTCGATCTCCCCTGCTATCTTTATCTACCTTTATGGCACTGAGTGGCCACTCTGCTGCAGACTCCAATTCTGCAGTCTCCTCACTGAACTGCTGCTTAGCTTCTTCCCGTGGCAGTTCTGCTACTTCCATTTCTCCTGCTGGCATACTTCCAACTTCTTCCAGCTTCTCTTGGGGCTGGTATGCTCCACTACCTTCTTCCAACTTAGCCTGTTGGATGTGCAAGCTTTGCACCATCACCCTTCTCTCCAAGGCTTTCAATTCTTCACATAGATCAACAAAATCTGTGCTGTCTGCTTCCTCTTCTACTGCAGGCTTCAGTGTTGCAGTCATCTCCTGTTCAGCTTCCTGAATGAAAATTTTGAGCAACTCGGCAGAATGCTCTTCTTCTTCTCCTTGGGAAAACATTAGTGTCTGCTCCACTTCTTCCTCTTCTTTGACAGTCTCCGTTGGTTGTCCTCTTGCTATTGTTTCATATGTAACACCTTCGTTGGCTTCAACTGGGCTATGTGGCAGGAATACCCGAATTCCCCCAATCATCAGAATGCTCTTCTAATCCTCCTCCTAGATGGTGCAAGTTTTTAACTTGTCATCATCTTCATTCACATGGTCTACAAAACCACATGAATCTTCACTTATCAACACTCCTTGCTGACCTGAACTCACTCCTGAGTTCCTGAGACTTTCAAACAGTCTCACTTCTTTTCCCCTGCCCACCTGGCAATTTGGGAATTTTCTGCTGCCCACTTGGAAGTCTATGAGATCTAGTGATCCCATCTCATTGCCCACTTGACAATCTGAACTTTCATCATTTCTCCCCTGGCAGTACGCGAGACCTCCTACTGATCTCTTCCCATTGCCCACTTGGCAACTCAAAAGTTCACTTCTTCCCACCTGGCAGTTTATGAGATCCTCTGCTAATCTCATATCATTGCCCACCTGGCAATATGAATTTTCGTTGTTGTCCTCTTGACAGTCTATGAGATCCTCCAGTGATCTCATTCCATTTCCCACCTGGCAATTGGAAAATTCATCTCTGTCGTCCTGGCAGTTTATGAGACCTAAAACTGTTCTCTCTTCCTCATCATTGAGGGTTTCTCCAACTTCTGGCTCACAGATGCAAACCAGGATTGTGTCACTGAGGCTTTCAACATACCTCAGCCACTTCCTCAACTCTTGTTGTTGTTTCCTGGCCAACAAATTTTGAACAAGCCATTTGGCTTTCCTGTTCAGAGGCCATTCATACCTCCAATGTACCTTTGCCTCCTGCTGCATCTTCAATGTCAGTTGTTCCATTCTCGCCCTTATCTCAGCGAGTTCTTTGTCAATCTCTGCTTTACTCATCTGCTGGTGGTCTCCTCTTCCACCACGCTCATGTTCTTCAGTGGCCATTTCCGTCTTTCACTTGCCCTCCTGGCAAGCGTATAGATCATTCTACGTCTAAGAGCATCTCCATGTTCTCCTACAACTCACTTGGCTGTCTATCATTTGCTGCACACCTTGCAACAATCACCACAGAGATTTAACACCCTGCTTCTTTCACCTGTTGTATACAGATGAATCTCTGCTTATGATTCCACTTGATGTTACCATAATTTCTCCCACCGTCTCTCCTTTGTCTGTGAACAAAGCAACTGTCTCTTCTTTCTCTTTTGTCTGAAATCTACAGACAAAAATCTGCTCTGATACCACTTGATGGTGTGTATCAGAGTATTTTCTTTATCTACTCTGCCTCCCTCTACCCGCAGTCTACAGACAGAAAGTGGCTCTGATACCACTTGATGCAAACCCCCTACTTCAGCAGGGTTCTGCGACCTCCTGGTCTCTGGATCAATCTTCTTCTGAGCTGAAATGGCTCTTCGGGCTCCTGCTGGAACCCTTTGAACGAATCCACAGGTCTTTCTTGACAACCCGCCTTGCGCAACTTAACACCAGGCGCGAGCCTTACATCTCCATGCGACCACAACCTGGCCTTAGTGCAAGTGTCTTTCGCAACTCGCGAGTTCGTGAGTCGAAGACCCTCGACTCTTCTTTCTCCAAACGCCGATATTCGAGATGCGATACGGGTATGGCTCCTCCTTGTTAGCGCCTTCCACACATAACCACCGGTTAGGGCTAAGTGCTAGCACTACTCGCAACTCACGACTTCGCAAGTTGGAGTGTTGGACCCTCGTGCTCCTCCTTTGCGAAATCCCGAGGCACGATAAGTCAGCGATGGGTTGACCCCTTCTAAGGTGATGCATGTACGCCACATGTCGCCTACTTCCACCTTTTCTGTGCGCTCTATGTTTGCGCAACCTGTTAACCACGCGGTCCCCACCTAACGAGTGTGACACGTGTTCGTACGAGCCCTCGATGCTCGACACTTTGCGACTTTAGCGATCAAGGTGCAACTCCTTCACCCTCTGAAACCCCGATACACGATGTAGCGAGGTGCCAAATCTCACGGCTCTCCTTCCTCCTTGATCGACGGTTCAGGTCGAATCACGATTTCACGATTCGAGGTTTTGAAGCGTAAAGAACTTCGCCTCCTAGCTCGTGATACTCGAGTTCGTGAAATGGACTGACCTCGCTATTTTGCGATCTCGCGACTCGGGGTTTTGGGAGACAAGACCTCTGTCCTTCCAACGTGCGATACCCGAGATCGCGAGGTGGACCAACGGTCCAGATCTTTTGCTTAGTCAATGACCAAGATTGAATCCCGACTATCTTCTTTTCGGGATGTCTGCGGAGTCTTCACCTCCCAATTCCTGGTGACCAAACTCCCGATAGCTGCCAGATTTCTGCCACCTGTCCTCCAAAATGGACGGTCTTGATGCTTTCGGGACTTGACGAGTCCTCTTCCTTCTGCTGTTACGAGGTTTAAACCTCGCGCACCTTTTTTGGATCCGACAACTCACGACAACTCGACACTTCTCCCTCGAAGTTTCTGCCATCTGTTCTACCCTTCTGTGCAGCTTCCTAGGGATTAAACCCCTCGCACCTTCTCCCGGATCCGACGACTATCGGTCCTTGGTGCTAGATTTGACGGTCCAAATACTTTTTCCTGTGCACCTCCCAGGGACTAAACCACGTGCACGTATCCTTGATCCAGCGACTCTCAGGCCACTGCGCTCTAGATCTGACGATTGGCACGATTTCACGATCTCGGCGATTGCAAGTAAGGGGTGCAGCCTCCTCTACTCCTCCAACTTTCGATTCTTGAATGTGTGGATATCCAAGGGTTTAAACCCCGTGTGCCTTCGCTTGATCCAATGGTTGTCGAGTATTCGCGCTAGATCTAAGGGTTCAGATCTATACTCCTTGCGCGCTCTCCTCCTGCTGCCTGGACGTAGATTCAACAATCCAGATCTTTCCTCCCAGCACCGATCCAACGGTAGCTGTGCTCTTCCTCCTGAGCTTCTTGGATTTTTGACTTAGAGGATTTTCTATGTCTCGAAGGTCTCGACCTTTGACTCTTCCTCTTGTGAGCCCGGTTCCTTTGGGTCTCGTCTGCGTTATATAAACGCTTTCCCTTCTGAGCTTCGTCCTCTCAGAGATTTACTCTTGCGCACACTTTGCGTTTGAGGATCTCGAATAACTCAGATTTGAGAAGTTTTCTTGAAAATAAAACTTCTTAGGCCCACCTGTCGTTCTCCTGCTCGATGCACACCTTGCAGAGCCTACAGAGTATTGAGCAACCCTGTGAGTGTCTTCTCTTCGACACTTCTCTTTTCTCAAAACTTGAAATAGAGTTCCCTAGTGCACTCTATGCACTCGCTCGATGCCCTCTTGGCAGAGATCTACAGAACCTTCAGTAGTTCTATCTTCCCTGAACTCGAGAAAGAGTTCCTTCCTGTGCACTCCTTGCACCTCTCCTGATGAAGGTTCAATGCTATCCCTGTTGAGATTTCCTGAGGTCGTCTCACCTCTGTGAATGCACACCTTGCGAACTATGTGCACTCCTTGCATTCAGAAACTCAAAGACGAGAAGAAATTGAAACTTATGAAATACTTCACCAGTTATGCATTCAAAACACGAAATGCATAAAAACATGCAAACACATATAGACAATTCATGGCAGGAAAGACTGCTCTTCTATTAATTCAGAAATGCCTATACAAGGTGTTTACAAAGGTTGGACTGTAACAAGTCTCGGCTCTCTCTCGAGACCTCTCTGCTCTGGTCTCTCCTCCTATCTCTCTCTCCGAGTCCTATTATTTTCTAACTTCTTTTCTACAAAATGAGGGCTCCCATGAGCTTATCCTCAACCACCGTCTCTGAGCTATCGCTATCACAGAGCGGCTCCTATGGCTACATTACATAAATGGATGCCCAGTCCTGATTACGTCCTGGGCTTGCTGCAAGCAACCATTAAAGGAAACCTCAACCACTACCTGTACAAAGGCGTGGTCTGGCATTAAAAGCCTTACAACATTTATTGAAATTTCGAATTTCAAAATTGAGAGGGTTGCGCCTCTCCCTTTCTCCATTAAA
>SNQJ01S0175078.1:12561-22634 GCA_010110895.2 Picea sitchensis | reverse complement strand
GATGTGCTGGCTGTTTGGCACGCTGCTGACATGGAGCGATGCTCCTGCATCATACTCCTCAGCTGGAAAAATCATGATCTCCTGATCATGAGCTCCTCTTCTCCAGTGTTGAAATCCACTTAGATCCCAAACTTTCCCTTGGAGCAGTCCATCTGCTCCTCTGCTTCATTGTTGTTGCTACTGCCACTTTGCTGCTCTTGCAGGCTCCCTTCTACTCAACTTCTCATTGCTGGCAGTATCTGTTGTTGAACTCAACATCAGCCTTCTGATTTCCTCAATTACCTCGTCCAGCTGCTCCAGTCGCTGGCTCTTTGTATGCGGTCTTCTCTGCTGCACTTCTATCTTCTCAATGGGCAAATCTACTTGATCTCCCCTGCTATCTTTATCTACCTTTATGGAACTGAGTGGCCACTCTCCCGCAGACTCCAATTCTGCAGTCTCCTCACTGAACTGCTACTCAACTTCTTCCCGTGGCAGTTCTGCTGCTGCCATTTCTCCTGCTGACATACTTCCAACTTCTTCCAGCTTCTCCTGGGGCTAGATTGCTCCACTACCTTCTTCCAACTTGGCCTGTTGGATGTGCAAGATTTGCACCATCACCCTTCTTTCCAGGGCTTCCAATTCTTCACACAGATCAACAAAATCCGTGTTGTCTGCTTCCTCTTCTGCTGCAGGCTTCAGTGTTGCAGTCATTTCATGTTCAGCTTCTTGGCTGAAAATTTTGAGCAACTCGGCTGAATTCTCTTCTTCTTCTCCTTGGGCAAACATCAGTGTCTGCTCCACTTCTTCCTCTTCTTTGACAGTCTCCGTTGGCTGTCCTCTTGCTATTGTTGCATCTGCAACACCTTCGTTGGCCTCAACTGAACTATGTGGCAGGAATACCCGAATTCCCCCAATCATCAGAAGGTTCTTCTGATCCTCCTCTTGGATGGTGCAAGTTTTTAACTTGTCATCATCTTCATTCACATGGTCTGCAAAACCACATGAATCTTCACTTATCAACACTCCTTGCTAATCTGAACTCACTCCTGAGTTCCTGAGACTTTCAAACAGTCTCACTTCTTTTCCCCTACCCACCTGGCAATTTGGGAATTTTTTGTTGCCCACTTGGCAGTCTATGAGATCTAGTGATCCCATGTCATTGCCCACTTGGCAATCTGAACTTTAAACACTGCTCCCCTGGCAGTACGCGAGACCTCCTACTGATCTCTTCCCATTGCCCACCTGGCAACTCGAAAGTTCACTTCTGTCCACCTGGCAGTTTATGAGATCCTCTGCTAATCTCATATCATTACCCACCTGGCAATATGAATTTTCGTTGCTGTCGTCTTGACAGTCTATGAGATCCTCCAGTGATCTCATTCCATTGCCCACCTAGCAATTTGAAAATTCATCTCTGCCCTCCTGGCAGTTTATGAGCCCTGAAACTGATCTCTCTTCCTCATCACTGAGGGTTTCTCCAACTTCTGGCTCACAGATGCAAACTAGCTCTGTGTCACTGAGGCTTTCAGCATACCTCAACCACTTCCTTAACTCTTGTTGTTGTTTCCTGGCCAACAACTTTTGAACATGCCATTTGAATTTCCTGTTCAGAGGCCATTCGTACCTCCAGTGTACCTTTGCCTCCTGCTGCATCTTTAATGTCAGTTGTTCCATTCTCGCCCTTATCTCAGCGAGTTCTTTGTCAATCTTTGCTTTAATCATCTGCTGGTGGTCTCCTCTTCCACCACGCTCATGGCCTTCAGTATCCATTTCCATCTTTCACCTGCCCTCCTGGCAAGCGTATGGATCATTCTACATCTGAAGCATCTCCATGTTCTCCTACAACTCACCTGGATGTCTAGCATTTGTTGCACACCTTGTAACAATCACCACAGAGCTTTAACACCCTGCTTCTTTCACCTACTGTATACAGATGAATCTCTGCTTCTGATTCCACTTGATGTTACCAGAATTTCTCCCGCCGTCTCTCCTTTGTCTGTGAACAAAGTAACGGTCTCTTCTTTCTCTTTTGTCTGAAATCTAGAGACAAAAATCTGCTCTGATACTACTTGATGGTGTGTATTAGAGTATTTTCTTTATCTACTCCGCCTCCCTTTGCCCGCAGTGTACAGACAGAAAGTGGCTCTGATACCACTTGATGCAGACCCGCTACCTCAGCATGGTTCTGCGACCTCTCGGTCTCTGGATCGATCCTCTTTTGAGTCGAAATGGCCATTCGGGCTCCTGCTGGAACCCTTTGAACGAATCCACAGGTCCTTCTTGAAAACCCGCCTTGCGCAACTTAACACCAGGCGCGAGCCTTACATCTCCATGCGACCACAACCTGGCCTTAGCGCAAGCGTCTTTCGCAACTCGCGAGTTCGTGAGTCGAAGACCCTCGACTCCTCTTTCTCCAAATGTCGATACCCGAGATGCGATACAGGTATGGCTCCTCCTTGTTAGCGCCTTCCACACATAACCACCAGCTAGGGCTAAGTGCTAGCACGACTCGTAACTCACGACTTCGCGAGTTAGAGTGTTGGACCCTCGTGCTCCTCCTTTGCGAAATCCTGAAGCACGATAAGTCAGCGATGGGTTGACCTCTTCCAAGGTGACGCATGTACTCCACCTGTCGCCTACTTTCGTCTTTTCTGTGCGCTCTATGTTTGTGCCACCTGTCAACCATGCGGTCCCCACCTAACGGATGTGACACGTGTTCGTATGAGCCCTCGACTCTAGGCACTTCACGACTTTAGCGATCAAGGTGCAACTCCTTCACCCTCCGAAACCTCGATACATGATGTAGCGAGGCACCAAATCTCACGGCTCTCCTTCCTCCTCGATCGACAGTTCAGGTCGAATCGCGATTTCGCGATTCAGGGTTTTGAAGCGTAAAGAACTCTGCCTCCCAGCTCGCGAAATGGACCGACTTTGCTATTTCGCGATCTCACGACTCGAGGTTTTGGGAGACAAGACCTCTGTCCTTCCAGCTTGCGATACCCGAGATCGCGATGTGGATCAATGGTCCAGATCTTTTTCTTAGTCAACGACCAAGATTGAATCCCGGCTATCTTCTTTTCGGGATGTCTGCGGAGTCTTCACCTTCCAATTCCCGGTGACCAAACTCCCGGTAGCTTCCAGATTTCGGCCACCTGTCCTCCAAAATCTACAGTCCTGATGCTTTCGGGACTTGACGAGTCCTCTTCCTTCTGCTGTTACGAGGTTTAAACCTCGCGCACCTTTTCTAGATCCGATGACTCACGACAACTCGACACTTCTCCCTCGAAGTTTCTGCCGTTCGTTCTACCCTTCTGTGTGGCTTCCCAGGGATTAAACCCCTCGCACCTTCTCCCGGATCCGACGACTATCGGTCCTTGGTGCTAGATCTGACGACCCAGATCCTTTTTCCTGTGCACCTCCCAGGAACTAAACCCCATGCATGTATCCTTGATCTAGCGGCTCTCAGGCCACTGCACTCCAGATCCGACGGCTGGTGCAATTTCGTGATCTCGGCAATTGCAAGTAAGGGGTGCAGCCTCCTCTGCTCCTCCAACTTCCGATTCCAGAATGTGTGGATATCCAAGGGTTTAAACCCCGTATGCCTTCACTTGATCCAACGGTTGTCGGGTATTGGTGCTAGATTTGACGGTTCAGATCTATACTCCTTGCGCGCTCTCCTCCTGTTGCCTGGATGTAGATTCAACAGTCCAGATCTTTCCTCCCAGCACCGATCCAACGGTAGCTATGCTCTTCCTCCTGAGCTTCTTGGCTTTTTGACTTAGAGGATTTTCTAAGTCTCGAAGGTCTCGACCTTCGACTCTTCCTCTTGTGAGCTCGGTTCCTTTGGGTCTCGTCTGCGTTATAGAAACGCTGTCCCTTCTGAGCTTCGTCCTCTCAGAAATTTACTCCTGCACACACTTTGCGTTCGAGGATCTCGAATAACTCAGATTCGAGAAGTTTTCTTGAAAAGAAAACTCCTTACGCCCACCTGGCGTTCTCCTGCTCGATGCACACCTTGCAGAGCCTACAGAGTATTGAGAAACCCTGTGAGTGTCTTCTCTTCGACACTTATCTTTTCTCAGAACTTGAAATAGAGTTCCCTAGTGCAATCTATGCACTCGCTCGATGCCCTCTTGGTAGAGCTCTACAGAACCTTCGGTAGTTCTGTCTTCCCTGAACTCGAGACAGAGTTCCTTCCTGTGCACTCCTTGCACCTCTGCTGATGAAGGTTCAACGCTATCCCTTTTGAGCTTTCTTGAGGTCGTCTCACCTATGTCAACGTACACCTTGCGGACTATGTGCACTCCTTGCACTCGGAAACTCAAAGACGAGAAGAAATTGAAACTTATGAAATACTTCACCAGTTATGCATTCAAAACACGAAATGCATAAAAACATGCAAACACATATAGACAATTAGGAAAAACTGCTCTTCTATTAATTCAGAAATGCCTATACAAGGTGTTTACAAAGGCTGGACTGTAACAAGTCTCAACATTCTCTCGAGACCTCTCTGCTCTGGTCTCTCCTCCTATCTCTCTCTCTGAGTCCTATTATTTTCTAACTTCTTTTCTACAAATTGAGGGCTCCCATGAGCTTATCCTCAACCACCATCTCTGAGCTATCGCTATCACAGAGCGGCTCCTACGGCTACATTACATAAATGGATGCCCAGTCTTGGGCTTGCAGCAGACAACCATTAAAGGAAACCTCAATCACTACCTGTATAAAGGTGTGGTCTGGTATTAAAAGCCTTACAAAATTTATTGAAATTTCGAATTTCAAAATTGAGAGAGCTGCGCCTCTCCCTTTCTCCATTAAATGCGTGCTGGATGTGCTGGCTGGCTGGCACGCTGCTGACATGGAGTGATGCTCCTGCATCATTCATGCAGAATAGAACATAAACATGTGCGATCACATATCCCAGAATGGTGATGCAACTGTGCCAGTTCATGATTTGCAACCAACACCATGCAGTAGTAGCAATGAAAACCAAGAAACAATTTCTACAAATACTTCCCTGCGAAAGAAAAAAGCAAGACAAAACTACATGAAACAAATGAAAGATACTCCTTCCATTGCATGTGCAATTTGTGAACAATTGAATTTTTCAAAAAACAGTAAGTCTGTCACGCCTGATTTGCAAGTAGAATACCTCTGCTTGACAGCGCATGATAAACCATTTTCCAGTGGGAAAGTTTGTCTTCCATGCAAACGATTGCTTGAAAATGGAAAACTGTCACAGTTTGCAAGCCCTAACCGAATAAGATGTAATACAACACTAGCAGATGTAAGTGCACTTACGAAACTCAAGGAGAGACTTGTGTCTCTGTGAATTGCATTTGCTCAAATAAGACCTTGGGGCTATAAACGACCTCAGATGGGCTTAACAGGATCAATTATTAATGTGTCTGTTCAGCTAGATGTTGTGCAAAAAGTGTTACCACAATTAATTAACAATGCAATTACAATTGCTGTGGCTCTGAAAAGACGCTTGCGATACAAAAATGCCTATCAGACAAGCAAGGTGCGTGTGCATGTTGTTATGAAAGCATTAAAGGAATTATGTTCCAAGGCCCTGTACAAAGCAGAGAACATTTGTATAAATGCCAACTGGAGCAGTGTTCTTGCAGAAGAACATGGCAACTCTGCAGACACTCTTGAAAATCCTAGTGATTTTGATGAAAGTGATGAATCGAAGAATGAAACACCTGCTGAAACATTGGTACATGGATTCACTGATTCACAGTGCATTCGTGACTTGCAAAACAAAATTGTCGAAATTGCACCTGCCGAGGGGCAGCATCCACTTGGAATATTCAAGGACAAATAGTCTAAGGAAATGAACTTTCCAACACTATGGAGATCCATGTGGCACTGATATTACGGAACGATTCAGTTATCATAAAATAGTCTGATGGGAGCTGCTACATTCAAGCGGTTGCTTCTCCTGTCACATAACAAATTTGTTTTTCAAAACAATGCGCATAATAATAGAGCAAGTTTTGTCTTGCATGTGGGTCCGAATAAGAAAAGGCCAGTTACAAGGAAGAAAGTTGTTCGCCAAGGATATGAAGTACAAAGTAAACCTAGAAAAAATCATGAAATCTGATATTGGATACATAGATTTCAAAAACATATGCACCTCTCATGACTATTTGCAACAAAACAATTTTTATTTTTTGCAATGATCCGACAATTGGGCCCGCCAACATTTTTCATCACATTTACAAGTGCAGAACATTGCTGGGATCCATTGGTGGCTGCTGTATCTGATTTGCATAGGAACATGAAACGTAAAAAAGAAACCGATACATTGGAAAATAACGACATTGACTACCTCATAAGAAAAGACCCGGTGACATGTACTCGCTACTATAGACATAGAATAAATGTTTTGAGACAATTGATATGCCATGATGAAACGTTTTTTGAAAAAATATCGGACTACTTTTTTGTGACTGAATTCCAGAATAGGGGAAATGAACATGACCACGCACTGTTGTGGATAGAGGGTGCACCGGTCTATGGAGCTGATAACAATTAAGAGATCGAACAATTTGTGGATAAATACATAACATGCAACACAGATTATTTGGATCCAGAACTTGTGAAAGTCCATAGACATTACCATACAAGAAGTTGTAGAAAACGAAAAAATTCGCATTGCAGATACAACTTTCCCGTACTGCCAATGGGAGCTAAAAGAATCATAGAGCTACTCAGTCTAGACGATAATGTTGTTATTGAGAAATCTAAATACTTGTTCGCATTTCTAGAACAAGGAGGATTTGACGAAATGATGAGCTTTGATGCCTTCTTGACACAGGTAAATCTATCAGAAGATGAGTACATCCAAGCCATACAATGTGCACTTAGGCAACCAACACTTTTCCTTAAACGAAAACTCTCCCATATTTGGAACAACAGTTTTTCCAAGGACATGCTAGTTATGTGCAAAGAAAATACATATGCGCAGTACGTGCTGAATGCATATGCTGTAGCATCGTACTGTACCTCATATATGACGAAAATTGACAAATCTATGACAAGTGCATTCAGAAGAATACACAAAGAACATGAAAGAAGTCATATTGATGCCATACAAATGATACACACACTTGGCAATACATTGCTTAATCTTCAACAAATGTTTGCTCAGCAAGCAGTTCACATTTCACTTTGCTTGCCCCTCACTTGTAGTTCAAGAAAATGTGTCTTCATAAACATATCTCCACTTGAAAAACGCACATTTGTGCTTAAACCACCAGTTTTGCTGCAACAAGAGCCTGACAATTCAGAGGACGTGGTATGTCGTTCTATTATTGATTATTACGTCCAGCGTCGATCTCCTATTAGGCATATCTGCTTAGCAGAATTCGTATCGCATTACAAAAAAAGTGGTGCACCCATATCAAAAAGAAAAAAACCCTCTGTCATACGGTTTGTCAAATACAATAAACATTGTGACTATGAAAACTATTGTAGAGAAAAATTGTTGTTGTACGTTCCGTTCAATGAAAACGAGGAGACATTAATACATAACTTCTCTACATGGGAGGTTGCGTATGTTGCGTCTGAGACTATAGTGCACATCAATGAAGCTAGATTTACCTACAATGTTAATCCAACATGGGGCGCTCTAGAAGTTGCACTTAATGACCTAGAAAACCCTGGCGATCATGATGACACATTCAGAAATCCAAAAACAACCAGAACTCCTTCCGAGTCCTATGACTTACAAGAGGATTTGCTTCGTCCTCCAGGGGCTGGAAATGAAAAACGTAGCAATCTTGGTTTTCAAGTTACAAAATTTCCTTTCCTAATTGAAAATAATGAATACCACAGAATAAGACGTTTGTTGAATCGCGAACAACAAACAATTCTAAAGGACATTGCTCTTAAAAAACGCTTGAACATGAACAGTCCTGTGCACGTGTTCCTTACAGGCGGAGTAGGAATAGGCAAGACATTCACAACGAAAGCATTATTCCAAATGCTTATACGAATCTATGATTCAAACAATTCCTCTGATCCTATGAAACAAAAGGGCCTAATAGTTGCATACATAGGAAAAGCTGCATACAATGCTAGTGAAACAACAATCCACTCTGCATTTTTAATGCCTTTTAACAAGTCACAGTTTCTTCCACTTAGCAAGGAAATGTTGGATACATTATCTAAGCTTTATGAGGAACTCCAACTTGTCTTTATATATGAAGCATCTTTGATTGGGAGTCGGTTCTTGTATTCCATTGACAGTCGACTAAGAAGCATAAAACATGTGCAGACGAAATACTTTGGAAACATTGACATGATATTCTGTGGGGATCTTTACCAGGCACAACCAATCCAAGATTCTTTGATATTTGAACAACCTACCGTTAACATGGAAACAATCACCCATGACTTCTGGAGAGACAATATTAAATGCTTTGAGTTGCATACTACAACGCACCAAACATATGAAACATTCATTGCAATTCTGAATAGAATGCGCACAAACAACCAAACACATGATGACTTGACCTATATCAATTTGAAGTGTTTACGGTCTGCACCAACAGACCCAACATTCCCTTACCTGTTCTACAGAAACAAGGATGTTGCAAAGCATAAAAGCCACATGCTGTCGCTCATGCCTGGCGATGATATCATCATCAATTCCATTGACCCGGAAGAAGACAACCATGGAAATATGCAACGTCATGAACATTCAGTCACTTTACCTTTGCAGCTTGTCCTCAAATTAGAAATGTTGGTTGAAATATATGCCTGTAACTATGATTCACAGGATGGCTTGGTGAATGGTGCAGATGGAATACTAAAAGGCTATACGAAGACAAAAAAAGTGGATGTCCTTTGGATTAAGTTCCATGAACCACATATAAGCAAGCGACAAGCAAACAAGTTGTCTTATCTATATAATTCAAACAATGGAAGTGATTGGACACTTATTATGCGAATATCGAAGCCAATATCAACATCAACAAAGACAGGTCGACTGAAGATTCGAAAACAATTTCCGATTAAAATTGCATGTGCACATACAGTCCACAGATCACAAGGACTAACACTTGATAATGTTGCATTTCAACCTGCTGGAATTCAGATACATCGACTTGTATACACAACACTGTCCCGTGTCAGAAGCATAGACTACTTGTATTTACTAAGTCCTCTCACAAAAGATAACTTCAAAGTGAAAGCGAAAGTTGATATTGAAATGGAACGACTGAGGACCACAACAAAATGACAACTGCATTATGATTACCAATCCATACAAACAAATTCATCTGTATCAATTCTCTCGCTTAACACACGCAACTTAAATGCACCCATGTATGATATACTGAATGACTACGATATAATGCAATCCGATATTCTGTGCTTGCAAGAAACACACATGGCATTATGCATGCAGAACAAACAATTCCCAAATCACAATTGCATATCAAGTTACATTACACATGGGGTTATGATACTGGTGAAAAAACATGTACAGATTTTGGACTATATACATATGGAAGAAAAGAATGTTGAACTGCTGCTTGCAATTCTTTTTTCCCATGAAACAGAAGTTGCAATACTGAATCTATATGATGCTCCCCTTGCAACATTCTCCAACATAGTGCATGTTATTTCCAATGCATTGGCCCATTTCCATCTGAACGAACCCATTGTACTTGTAGGAGACTTCAATATTGATATGCTACAAAATACTGATAGAACAAAATAATTGGAAAACTACATGTGAAAATACGGTCTCCGCTTTCTTTTGAACAACACAGGCCATCTGCAAAACACACTTATTGACCATGTCTGGTCCAATGTGCCCATTCCTCAATACAATGTATTTGTCTTAGACACATATTGGTCTGATCATGATACAATTGGTATTGCACTTGAATTATGGCATATACATCAAACTTATTGCAAACTCATATTTCTATGTTTCAAAGAATATCTGTATCCCTGATTTCTACACACATCGTTCTTGTGAGCATACAGATGGTGTTCTACTCGAATTATAAAATATACATTGTGCAAAAAGAAAAAGAAAAAAGTACATCCTCCCAAAAACTATTTGT
>SNQJ01S0175075.1:0-20152 GCA_010110895.2 Picea sitchensis | reverse complement strand
TTGGCTATTAGTATAGACGTTAAATATCAACTGCTGGAGAGATAGGCCCACAATATCACAGAAGTGCATACGAACAAAGTAGTTAAAATCTGTGAGAATCGTAAAATCCCCCAGAAATGGAAGCAGTGCCGCTACAATGTGGTTACTGTCAGGTAAGTTGCTCGAGCTACCAATCTCACTGTCCAATTGTGTACAGAATGCATGCTTTCGGTGCTCCTCCCGTATTCTGTATCCAAATATTCATACATTGAGCTTGCAATTATATGGATTATTATCACAGTCTGCAGAAAAGCTGCAGCGTTTGCCACTGTTTTAATCCACTTAGATCCATGTGCATTGTTGAGAAGGTATGATGAAGTTGATGAACCATATGCCCAGTACCCTACCAAAGTAACAGTCCATAACGACAAAAGTCCTACAGTGAAATTCAGGTACAGGGCTTTCTGCATGTTCTTTACATAAGGAGGTTTTAATGTAGCCTGTATTTCTGGAAGCATCCCCGTATTATATACAAAAACAAGATTTGCAGCAGCAACAATAGAACTTAAAATTTTGCGTGTCCTTGAACCAGAAATTCCGTAGTCTCTTGCTGGGCTATCGTGGCCATCTCACTAGCATGATTATCTTTTCTAATGCTTTATCTGGAGCAATGTTATTATTTCCTGAATTCCATCTTTGTAACTGTTCTGGAGTCCTTTCAGTTTCCAAATTCTTTTTATGTCTCTGTTCAATTCTATCTTGACCTTGGTCATTGTTTCCTGAATTTAGTCTTTGATTCTGTTCATTTTTATCTGGAGCCCCGTCTTTACTTCCTGAAAACCCTCAGTATATATAGATCTCATCATTTAGTTCAAAGACAAAACCTGTTATATTTCTTCCAATCTTATGTTTGTGCTTCATTGGGCCTCAATATAGCAGGGGTTCATTCAACCATATGTTAGAAAACATGGGCTCTATGTTGTATATAGAATCATTATATGACCTGTACACTGATTTCTCTTTGGCAGATGATAAATGAGACTTACTGCCTCCAAATATTGAAGAGATGCATCAACTACTAACAGATGTATTTCTGGATGACACAGGTTTTTCATGTTGGTCAACTGGCTGAGTAGGTTGATCATATTTCTTCCCTTTTTGCATGTATGTGCTCTAATTCCACATTGTTTAATTCATCATGTTCATGATCCAGTTGTAAGATGGCTTTCAGTTCTGCTTCAATACCCACCTCAATGATCGCAGCAGCAAATGATTAAGTGTTTGCTAGGTTCTCTAAGGCACATGCAACCTTATTTTGCTTATTTAGGAGATCAAAACTGAAAAAGATCTAATTGTTAGTGTGATGGGGCATTCCTTCTATTCCTACTCCTAACACCTTGCCTTTGCTTCTTAATCCGTGAACTCATACTTCCAATAGAGAGCCGTAATGGGAGAGATGATTTATTGATAACTTCTTGATCTAGACCCAAAAGTAAGAACCAACATAAATGAGGTTTGAACAGATGATAAGGGCAATCTTCTTTTGACCCAAATGCTTTAACATACTTGTTGCTTATTGATTGGAAATAGTTGTCAACAAGGTCATAAAAGTCGAAAAGAAATACCTCTTTGGACTGATGATCCAAATGTAAATTGAAAAGATGTTGAAAACTTATTTTACTAATCTCATTGTTGAATTCAGGCTGCTCGAGATTTGTTGGGGAAACATATACAATAGACTGCTAATCTGGACTGTTCAGTTCCTCCCCACCATCACTCTCTTCATAAGTGCCGCAATTTGCCTTTGTCTTCAAGTCTGAAAAGTGTGGGCTGCCCATAACATGTGTTTCAGATTCAATACATCCGGGATCATGATTCCGTGTTCTAGCTGAAGATTAGGCAATCCATGCAAATCACGGAAGTGTAGAACGTCCTCTTCAGTATCTGCGGATCGACATCATTTTACCAAATTAAGATCCAATCGCTCAACTTCTTCACAATCCGGAAGGAATACTAGCCCGAATGTTGGATGTGGTAGTTCTTTACAACAATTATCAAAATAAGATCAGCTGGTAAATCTTCTCATAATATGAATTGAAAGCCACATGAAAATCCTTCAGAGAATGGATACTAACGGCAGGAAGGGATTGACACCATTTACGAGCCTTTTCTTCTAAAGAAAATTTGAACAACGATTAAAACATCCCTGCGTGAACAAAGCCGTGTTCGGCATGCACTTGTAGTTGAATGAAGTGCTCCAAGGGATGATCATTCTTGCTTCTTCTGAATCTCGGAGGATAATCATCCCATTCAATTATAGTCGGCCCTGGATGTGGAAAACCAAATGCCATCTAAAAAATCCTTGAAGGCATACCTCTAAGCTAAGATCTTTTCCATTTCATAACAGTGGATTCGCCAACAGATCCATCCTTCAAAGAGTCGCCAGATAGATGATTACAACATGATAGTGTCTATTCCTTGTCTATCATCAAAAGAAATAGATCACTTGTGGATTCTCAGGAAGATAAGCTTGCAGAACTGCAGCTCAGAGCAGCGGTATAGGTACATTATCTCTCCAAAGAAATCCCTCGTGGTTTGTAACCACAAAGGGTTTCTTGGTAAATTAAGAAATGAATATTTTTATATTTTTAAAAGGTGGATCAATGGGACAACAGCGAAGTACATCTTATGGCATTCAAGCGTGAAAATGATAAACAAATAGGCCGGTCTCTCAAGGATTGATTATCAGTAAGAAGTTAACAAAATTGGGTGGAGGAACAAATTGTTACTAAACCGATTAAGCGGGGTCTAGAAACAATTAAAGGGTATTATGGGGCTATGAGCTAAACAATGGGATGAAACTGACCATTCAAAACGACAACCTGAGGATAATAATCTTGAGAAGAAGAAGATTGGAAAGTGACAGTCAAAGGCGAAAGGAACACATTGATGCAGTATTAGCATAGAAGTCACGAATTACAAGGAGTATTCCTCTATCCAGTCGAACCTTTTTCTGTTGGGTTCCCTGGAAACTTGTAGCCTTTACCAGTTTCGAATCATAAGCATGGATCAAATCAACTAAAAATGGTAAAAGTAAAAATCTGCTGCAAAGAAGTGGGATACTTCCTCAAAGGAGGTCAATCCACGATTTTCCTTTTGTTGAATGTTGATGATGTGGCGGCGCTAGGGCTTCTTCAACTGTTCTTCAAAGACAAATTGAAATTTCTTTGAGATGAGCAAATAATCCCTGAAATTTTTTCTTTGAAAAGATGCCAAATGTGGTTGAAACTCTTCTTTTTCTGCTTATTTCTTGTAAATAATCTTTAGATCGACTTGATAATTCACCATTTATCCAGTAGAATCAAATTCAAACCATTTGGATTCAAAAATCCTTGATATGTGCGAAATTTAGAAATTCTGGTTAAAACAGGCTTACGGTGGTTGACTGGAAAGATTCCGTGCGAATTAACCACCGAAAGCTTCGCTTTCGGTGGATGTATCGAACGATCGTCATGTTCTTACAAACCACGAAAGTCAATTTCCGGCCAAAGCGCCTTTTGGTAAAAAGTGAACCTACGGTAGGTGGAATGTCCGTTTACCGCGTTCAAATAGTCTGATTTTCATCTACGGATCATAAGCTCCAACGTGCAATCAGATTTGGACTTGAGTTGGAAGCTGATTAAATTTCCTACAAAGATTAGGCATATTTCTTTCCAAAGTACTGAGTCGTTTTTGGTAGTTAACGAGATGCTATCGATTGCTTTCTATCCTGAGTCGTCTAATAGCCTCATGTTTAATATGGATTATCATCAACCTTGAATCTCCCACCAATTAGCTTTTCAAATCAATGTTGTTGTTACAATCAACAAATACACCGAACTATCTTAGATGAGGGAGCCTCCACTTGTGTCATGTCCTTAGCTTGTTGGAAAGGCTTAAAATCACCTGCCATTAACAAATCCCCTGATGTTACGTGCCTTTGATGGACAAGGTTTTCACCCTCACAAATTATTACAATCCTTATTCGGTTAGTGGAAAAATTATTCTGCAGATTGATGTCGAGGTGTCGATGCCCCCCTCGATTACAACCTACTACTTGGAAAAATTTGGTTCTACGCTTCTTATGGTATCGCCAGCCCATTCGATGTTTGATGTACAAATTCCCCATCAAGGAAAAGAGGTATCCCGTCGATCGGCGATTTTGTACACCGGCAGCTTTCGCATCACATACCAACAACATTCCCCTTTTGGGAGACCGCGATTCACGTGTAAACTTATTGATTTGTCTTATTGAAATATTCTAGCCTTATGGGTGCCACCACTTCACCCTCTTAGCGTATGCGTCCAATATGATCTGAGCTATGCCTTATCAATCCCTTGGAATCATCAGTCCTTGGATTGTACCCTGATCCTCTGGAATTGATGTGCGGTGACACTATACCCACTTAGCCCGGAGAGGCCACATACATAGCTATTCAATCCACCTCTCGCTCTTTGAACAATTCACATTTATTGGCACATGATGCCTACACGATGCCTTCATGGTTGGATTCCATATCGTCTCTTGTCGATTACATTTCCCAAATATTCCCTTATGATGAATCTATTATGGAAATAATGAGCATTGGCGATCTACCTTGGAATAGTAACCATCACCAATCCTCTTTTGTTCCGCATTTGGAAGAAATTTACCAAGACATACGCTCTGTCTTACCTCCTGATTTTGTCGATGCTCCGCAATCTCCTATCCTCCCACAAGATACTCTGAGCGGAATATGGGTAACATCTCTACTACGATCGTTATTGATATTTCGATCAAAGAAGGTGTTGTGGAAGACAATTAACAGATTGCTAATTACACAGAAGTGAGTGCCGCAGCTTTGTTTAAAGAATTAGTGATGCCTTCACTTGGAGCTCTGAGGAAATTCAGGATCGACCCTTCAATGCAATACACGAAATCTAGGGCTACGGCGTGAGGCACGATTGGAGCAAGCGGCTGAGTTCATCCCAGAAAATCGTGGCTGCATAAAGGCGGTTGAAAAACATCTAAAATCACGGCTTTATCTATCTCATCCTTTATGAGAATGGGTCTCAACCTTGTTCGGTTGCCAAAAAACGGGATATCCGTTGACTATCAATATCTCAACAAATCTTGTCCAAAAGAAAACTACCCTACGCCCTTCATCGATAGATAGCGATAACTGTGCAAGGGGCGTAATCTTCTCTTTCATGGATGGCTTTACTGGATACAACCAGATTGAAATATTACCAGCTGATCAACATAAGAAAACCTTCATATACCAATGGGGAACCTTCACCCATCATAAGTTACCCTTTGGCCTTAAAAAATGATAGTGCTACTTTCCAACGGGATATGTCATACACTTTCCACGATATCAAACATATCAGCGGAGCCTTACCTCGATGATTTACCTTCCTCACGTCAATCGGTTGATCACATTGATCACTAGCGAGGTCATTTTTCTTTGATGTTGGTTCTACCGTATTTGCTTGAACCCGCATAAGTTCATTTTTGTTGTCGAATCCGATTACGTCCTTGGTTTCATTGTCTCAAAGGCGGGATGCAGGTGGATCCATTAAAGATCAAAGCCATCCTAGCCTTACCCCTGTAATTTAACCCAACTCAAAGTTTGCAAGGCAAAGAAACTTCCTTCTCGGTTTCATCACGCAGCTGTAGGGATAACTAAAGGATTCATCGCGGTTTTCTGACCACCCCTTTCATCTGGGATGACACTGCCCAGCGGTCATTCGATGCTCTCAAACTAGCGGTATTGCAGCTCCATGTTGCACCCTCAGGAGTATACAAAGGACTATATCATTTACTTGGGTGCCTCCACTTCCACTATTGCGATGGTGGACCGAGGAGGGACCCAACAACCGAAGAACATGTGATTTATTACCTGAGCTGAGGCCTTGTTGGATTGGAACTCAACTACACTCGTGTTGAGAAACTGGATTTGGCAGCCATCATCGCTGTCCATAAATTCCACCATTACATCTTATTACACACCACCGCGGTGATCTCGGACTCCAACCCCATGTACCATGTCTTGATACGTCAAATTGCTTGGGGGAAAATATTCAATGGATCGTTATTCTTCAATAATTCAACCTTGAGTTTACGAGGGCAAAAGCCAAAAAATACCTGGTGTTTGAAGAGCTTATTTGGTTATCTCCCTGCGTCTTAGATGATGAAGATGTTGAACCTAGAGATTCTCTACCTGATAAATCTCTCTTCCTCATCATCACCTCGGATCCTTGTGTGGAGACATTCTCCTCTGCCTTCAAACACAACATTTTCAGACCAACATCTCTCGCAAAGAGCGACGATGCATTCGTCACCACTCTCACCATTACATCATCCTCGGCGACACCTTGGCATGTAGTGGGTATTGACACCATCAGCCGATGATAATACGATTCACGAGGAGGTTGAGCGTATTTACGAGCGATTGTCACCTTGGTGCTGTGGGCGGTCACGCTTTAGGGATGTACGGCCAAAATCCTACGTTATTAGGCTACTTTTCCTCGATTTTCAAGATTGCGCCGAGGCCATCAAAATTCCCACCACCTTAGGTCTTTAGCAGGCATGCACCCACCCTATTGTTTGCCTCATTATCTCCATGTTGCTTGCCAAGTGGAATTGATTTCATGCGATTGTAAACCTACCTTAAGCTAGGAGCCGCGGCTATATAATTGTCGTAGTCGACTACTTCACCAAATGGGTTGTGGCTATGCCTGCCAGCTACGAGGCGATGGTCGTCGCGCAGCTCTGTTCTTTTCAATATCATAACTTGTTTTGGTATACCACGTGCCATTATCACCGATCATGGTGCACACTTCAAAAACCGGATGATGAGCGAACTACACATCAAATTGGGTTTTAAGCGAAGACTCATCCCTTACTACCCTCGGACCTTGAGACCAAGTTGAGATGCATCAACAAAGTCCTAAAACCGTGATCAGTAAGCGGTAGGGGAGACGGAAATAAAGACATCGTGGCATTTACAACTTTTCTCAAAATATGCGGGTTTTATCGCGCCGTGAAAACCTCAGGCTGGATTTACTCCTTTCAGGTTGGTGTATGGCATTGAAGTTGTTCTGCCAATCGAGTGTGAGATTCCATCACTCAGACTTAAAGTAGAACTCACCTAATACTTCTGCTGAAGAAGAGCGATTCTTGTATCTATCAGGTGGATGAAACACGTCGTGATGTTGCGCTCGTTAATGAGGCACATCAAAAATGAATTAAGAGTCAATACGACTAAATCCGTCCACCCTCGGGATTTTGTAGAAGGAGACTTAGTCCTCGTTTATGACCAAGCTCATGATAAATTGGGGACGGGAAAGTTAGAACCTCTATGGCATAGTCCTTACATTGTGAAGCGTGTTCTACATAGAGGTGCCCTCACAATTAGTAATGAATCGCGTGGGGCTTCCACAGGAGAGCCAGAAGCGGGCTTTACCTTAAAGAAATATGCTTAAATTGCCTAGCATCGTACTTTGTACATTATTGTATTTTAGTTTGGTGTGTCTAAAACTTTCCGTGCTTTCGAGTCTTCTGAATTTACCACTCATGGTGTTTGTGTTTTCATGCGCAGATGATTTCTTCCTTTCCTATATTTTTTGGTTTTGCGGATGGCGCTAGTCGACATACCCTGAACATTGCTTCGGCGGCATGGTTTATTTACCAATTTGACAAGGTGGTGAGTTTAGGAGTTATCTTCTTAGGACCAACAACCAACAACATGACAGAATATCACGCTATCATCAGTTTGTTATCTGAAGCCTCCTCCCTAGGTATCTCATTATCATTATTTATGTAGACTCCCAACTCGTGGTCTATCAACTCAACCATATCTATGCTATTTGTAGTCCTATCATCGTCTCCACCTACAAGTTCATTGTCTTGAGCGAATGTTCGATTACATTGAATATAGACACATTCCAGAGAACTTAATAGTGTTTCGGTTCGTTCTTCAAAGTACATCATGGATGGTATCTTACCCACATATCGATTTAAGGAAATCAAATTGTACATCACATGTAAATTAAAACGCATCATAGACATCATCATGTACAAATCATTAACACCATAAAAACTCAAAACTGTATACATATATATATATATATAGCATGAATGAAATGTTTGATTACATCAAAAAAGTTTGTAGAAGAGAAAAATGTTGGGTCTTTAAACCCTACAACATCGCTGACGGGCATGCAAAAATGATCATGAGGAGACTCTAATCTCCCCACACTACATTGTACTGTGAGTAACACACCACCGCATGCACTACGTGTCTCAGTAGAGAATTGATATTCTATGGTACTCTCACAGTGTGCCTCTACTTGGATGTAGAGAGCACTTCTCCCCTCGTGAGGAGGAATGCCCATCGTGAGGCCTTGTAGGTTTCTCTCAACCTCCCAAAGACCTATCAATGGTACTGCCGGATCTGCTGCAGCAGATTACCTGTGACGATCTGACCTTCGATTTATATCGATTGGAGCACTGCTTCCTTGTATGCATGTTGAAAACAATACATCTTTTAAAAGCTCTTCTACATACCCAAAAATATATATATATATACATCAAAGAAACTGATAAGAAACATAAGACTGAGCGAGGAATTGTAACAGGTCTGGGCGGCCATCCCAGTCTTCCCCTGCTGGTAAAATCAAATCCATACTCCTGTGAAAATCTACCTCAGCATATTAAGAGTCTTCTATCGAGGAGAATCTTGTGATACCGGCCAGGGCAAAATCGTCATTGAAGCGAAACTCTAACTACGCTACTAGCCTTGGATATAGATTAGTCCACCTCTCCATCCTTGGTTCATCCTTTGGTCGCCTGCTTAGGTGCTATCTAAAGAGGCGCATCGGGATGCTCAGAAAAAATGAAACGGAAAAGAGCCATAACCAAGCTGTTTTTTGTCCCTTCGGCACCGCAGAACTTGTTCCTTCACATTTCCCGGAAGGAACCACATCGGTTGAGCGATTGTTGGTCCCAGGCTTAACGAACACCATAAACCACCGATCTTGATGCGGATGTGTGCTGAATACGCCATCCGCATTTCGTGATGGAAAATAGTATGAATTGGGAGGATATCGCCAGTAGGGATTCTACCCGCTACCAGTCTTGCTCCTGGGACGCAGTGACATGCTAGATACATGCCCACTTGTTGGGGTAGTGCCCTACTGCACGGAAAATATATGGAACCCTCTTCTAGAGAGGCTAGTTAAGAAATACACGTCTTCCAACGCGATCCTTAGAAGCTATGTGCCAATCCGAAATCCTTGCTCCACAACATCCCATAAGCAGAATCCTTATGCTCGAGCAACAAAATATCCTTCTTCATTTTTTTTACCCAGCTTGAAGGGTGAGTAAACCATGGCTTCGCAATGTGTCCCGTGTGCGAGGACTTCGCAAGGCAAACAAGTCATCAATCTCATGTTCTCATTATTTCCACTCTTTCGATCGCAATTGTAAAATCACCCTACAAACAAAAAGAAAAAATCATTGCTTTCAACGTTTGGCATTTTAGGTCAATTTTCAAAATCAATCTAAAAACATGAGATCTAATTCCCACATCATCTAAAGAGACCACACCCTCTTTTACAATCACCACGCCCCCTCTTAGCCATTTAATATCCATCATACAACAATGAAACGTTTTTAAATGCAAACGATTTATTTATGGCCATGTGGGCATATGTGGGGATTTTTCATGGGTTCTTTGCAAAAATATTATCCAATCAGCTATTGAAGTGTTGGCATCTTAGCCATCACCTTCCTAGAACGTTTTTTGCAAAAGAATCCCCTTTTTCCATCATTTTTAAAGAGGCCGATTTTGATCTTTTTGGGGCAACTTAGGGCTTCATATTTTAAGTTAAATGATGCTATGAAAATGAATATTAAACCATCTAATTGAAAGAAGGAGAGATGAAGATATGCACAGTCGACGGAAGAAGCGGTCAGCCAGTAGCTCGGTATTGAAACAAAACAAATCCACCTCAAAATGAAATCTCCACTACTCCAAAATCCTTGCGCAAAATGAAATGGTAAATGGAATTTTTTTTATTATTATTTATAAATTTCCATTTTTTTATAAGGTATTGTCATTTTTTGGGTTTCTCTAATGATATAATGGTTTCACTAAACCCCTAGTTTGTATTTTTGGCATCACAGGTCTCGTGGCAGTCCTGATAGATTATTTACATAGTGCTTATGAGCTTAGTCTTGGATTAGTTCTCGAGCTTGAAATATGAAACATAACGGATAAACTTTTATCTCTTTTTCATAACCGCATGGACACACGAAAAAAGGAACCGCCTGGAGTCATCTTTAAACTCTTTTGAGACTCTCTAAATGAAAAGATTGTTGAGTGATCTTGCTTCCTTTCCGCCTCGTTAAAAGGTTGTAAAGAGTATTTAGGCGATAGTTTATCTCTTTTAGGTCGTTAGACTATTGTATGAAAAAGGAGCTGAGAGAGTTACTCTTTAAGTGTTTTCAAACTCTATAATCACGAAAACCCGAGTTTTTTTCTTTGGACTCGTTAAAACACATCGACAGGCCCATATGGATAGAGTCCTTCTCTTCAGGTTAGATTAAACAAAGGAAGATTAACTTACCGAAGGTGAGTTATCGAGCATGTGTTATCCTCAGTCTCATTAAATCAAAAGTGGTACTCGTCTATATGGATGGGGGATAAATTGAAAGGAGCAAGCAAAGCGGTCTCTTGAGAACATTATCCAACAATTCATAGAATTAAGCCCCCATGAACCGCGACACTTTGTCATTTGCAAGCATCATAATCCATTGAACCTCTGCACTGAGCCAATAGTTTGAGTTCCTTTCACTCCTTTGGGTCACCCAACACAAGTCATAGTATCCCTTTGCATAGTTTTGGTCCATGTATGTTTTGTTGTGCCTCGGTGTTCCAAAGAGTATCCGCCTTGAGAGTAATCCATCCCAAATATCTTGCCTCCAAAACGTAATGGAGTCAAGCGTTTGATCTACCAATTACATCTCTATATACACATTTCATGTGGTTGATGGGGATACATCAAGGCCTTCCACCGACGATTCTATTCACAATGGAAACTAACACATTATCGAGAGTCCGAGGGCTTAGAAACCAGTTAGTACTTTGGAACACGCATGCTCAATGGAGAGCCTCCTCACTTCTGAAAGTTGGTTTACATCATTGATCTATGATTGGATGATTCCATGGGTGTTCAACCTCAACTCATCTACTCACATTCGATGGAATGTAATAGGGTACAACAGGAATCAGTGACATTAATGGTTATCTCCTAGCATTTGTTAACGGTTCCACCATTGGTAATCAAGTGGTTTATGCCATGTTAAACATGGGGATATCTATTCACATGGTTGGATTAGTACCATATCGGGATTGGTAAGAAGACCTTAGGTTGAAATAACCACTTTGATATATACTTTCAGGATCTTGAAGGAGTTTCTATTGGATAAATACCACATACATTGTTACATAGATCCACTTTGTGGTAGTGCATTGGCTATGTCTTGTCATCTCGTAGATCCACTATGTATTCTTAATGGCTACGATCAGTCACGAGTCATGCAATTATAGATCCACATTGTATCTTTGGTGGCTATACCTTCTTATCAATACAATTATCGATCCGATTGCATTTTTATAGCGACCATATCTTGCAAGTCTTGATCACCCAAGCATAGGTATGCCTACCTTGGGTTTTGAAATATGTCATGATATTTATTTGGACATTTGTGTGTAGCTTACTGTTAGGTTCTTCGAGTCTATAACCTTGCTTGAACATCTACAAAGCATTTAAGTTATCGGTTGAAATCTTCTAACTTCATACTTTGGGGCAATCATTGCACCTCGATATTGCTCACTTCAATAAGTGTCACAAGTGTCACATGTTCTTCACAACTTTACATGAAATTAATGCAAGTTGTTCACAAGTGTCACCAAATATTGTTCAATCATACTTCCATAATGATGACACTAAGGGGGCGCAAGACATCTCATACACTTGATTTGGAGGAGGAAAATGATTAACTGAAGTCAAAGGAACTCTTATCACTTGAGAGGATCTCTTAAACAAAGGTTTGAAGGTGATGGCTCCCCTACATCAGCCTTAGGAGCTGGGCCTTTCGGCATTTCCCCTCTAAAGGGCACCTATCCATCCTTGGAGTAGCTAAGCCCCTCAAACTTCGAGGGAGCATTATAGCACCCTAATGCCCTTGAGGGGCGTTGTCTAATCTGGGCAGTGGTTGGTTTGTTGAGGAGAATAAGGGGGAGGATCTCTCAAGTTTAGAAGGCGGTTGCATTGAATTCTTGGTTCCATCAGAGTCCAGTCAAGGAGGGAATTCCTCAACTTGTTCTAAATATAACTCAAGAGGTTAATCTTCTCTTAACCTATATAAGAGGGCTCTATGATGGTGAAAAGGAAGAATTGCTAGCATGAGAATCTATGATCTCATAGGAAACACCGCGGTCGGTCAAAGAGTGATGGGTGTTGTTGTTATCCTGGTTGTGGATCTTTTAGGCAAGAGTTAGACAAAGAGGACTTGGCCAGATAAATGCATTCAGCATCTCACGATTGTAAAGTATTGTTGTCATTATTCTCATTAATATGACGGCAACATTTTCTTTCTAGTTTGTGTCGATCTTACATGAACTATCATTGATAGATAGATCTATTTTCAAGCTAATATCAATGAGAGTAGGAAGTGGTGGTACTTTGTTTGTCTACGGAGTTTCGAGGGCGAGGAAGTTTGGAGCTCGATTTAGGCGTCTTGAGGACAAGCGTCGATAAAGAGGTATTGCTATTCTCCTTCCTTCTCATGTATTAGTTTGTATAAATTTGAAAGGAAGTCGATTATTATGTTAAGCATTTTCCATCTTAGAGTTAGGGTCTAGCTCTTTGGGGCAATCTACCTATCCGCATGAGGAGATTTTCCTATAACAATCATCACCACATATAAGTCAAGGGTATCATGGTTTGTGCTTATCCCAGTCCTCAAGTTTTGGATTTCCTTTTTTTTTTTTTTTTTTTTTTTTTTTTTTTCTACACACACCTCCTTATTCTTGCCTCTCTCCCCTTCTTAGATTTGTTTTTTTTTTACCGGTAGGGTAGATTGGACAACATTTACCTCGAAGTTTGTCGATTAGGAGTGGCGGGAGGCGAAACATCTTGAAAATTAGAAGAATCAGATTTAGGGTTTGTGCTTGAGGTGGAATGTGGTTGGGATTGGAAAGTGCCAATCACACTATTAGCAACATGAGAAGTTGTTGGATGTGTTGGGTTAGGATTTGTGGAAGGATGAGGAAGGTCAGGGATCAAGTCGTAATGTGTGCTTGTTTGTGAATAAATGATATCTAGGTACTGAGCGTGGATAATCACATACTCTTCAGTGACAGCGCCACCCATGGCAATGTCATACAGATTTGGATTCACAAATGATTTTGTAAACCATTATGCCAGTAACTGATCGGGGAGCTTAAGTTTAATGAGACGACGTCTCCTTCGCCACTCATGGATATGATACGATATATGAGTGCCTTTAGTGTTTGAGAATAAAATCGATCCGGTATCATAATGGATCGATGGCGGTAATGTGTGGAAAGCCATATCTAGGGTGTTGAAATCGACGAAGAAACATCGTGGTAATTCGATGTATACCGCCCGCTGACCTGAACCGGTAAGGGTTAGTTGAAAAAGATGTAAGCAGATAGAGTCATCCATCAGCGAGTTGGATGAACACCATAGGTGAAAATTCATAGCAGTGATTGTTTGGGTCCTCTCCCACTTTTGCGTCAAATTTAGGAATGTCCGAAGGAAACTTAGGTGGAATAGACCATTAAGGAGAGTTACTAATAGGATCATTTAAAATCCTAGACAAATCGGCAATCAAAGTAGCGAGAAAAGATGGCTGTCGATTCACACAGATGCGGGTGGATTTGGGGTGGAAGTCCTGTTGGAAAACCAGTAGGAACGTAAGAATTCTTCACATAATAGGAAGACTCGGGCAGATTAGGTGGTGGTTGGAGAGGATAATAGCTTTAGGGATTGTAACCTTGGCGGGGACATGAGTTTGAGCATTCGTACCAAATAGGATTGGGTATACCTGGATATGGTTTGCCTATGGTAGGGACAAAACAACTCGCTGGTCGTTTGAGGAGGATTTGTATCATCCCGATTCCAATAATGGTCCAAAGAGAGAGGTATATTTTGTCCAAAGGTGGGGTTGGTCCCCTTCGTGGAGTGGAGTTCCAACCAGAATTTGTGTCCCAATCGAAGGTTGTGTACTAATTGGAATAATGTCCGGTGAGAGGAAGTTGAATCGTACCACCTTGTCCCCCAACAGGAATCTACAGAAGTTTGGTGTAATGGGCGGGATAGTGCCACTAGGATTGGGATTTCCATTAGAAGACGAAGAAGGTCTTCAAGAGAAATTGAAGTGTTAGAATAAAACTAGGAATAGGGTGCCCAAGAAAAGAAGGACCACCACGGAGGGAACGGATGGGGTTTCTTGAGTGTTGGGATAGAAGCATTCAGCGCATGGTATCAGGGTGGTAGTGTCAGAAGTGACATTGGGCGTTTGTTGTGTGTTTATAGGAGCAAGACCCGTTGTAGTTAACCCGGTTGGAACACTCGTATTATCTGTGTGATGGGCCATTTCGGTAGGGAGATTAAAGTGATAAGTGGTAGTCAAAAGTACAGTCTCTTTCTCAGAAAACACCGGACTATAGGTTGATTTCGTAGACTATAGGTGAACCAGGACCAAAAAGGTCCCTTTGGAAAACACACAGCAGACCAAAAAGGATCTTGGCCTTTTTCACTGGGAAAGGCCTTGGTTGATTCAAAAGATGTAACAACTAATTCTCGAGAAGAATTTAATCGCATAAATGGTCGCTCGAACCGGGGTGAAGTCGAAGTCCTCTTGAGTATTGGTAATTAGGAAAGGTTCTAGAGAATCAGTTAATTCCACTTGGGGTGTGGTGACGGTGTAGCTTCACTGTGCTGTGGAGAGCCCTCAGGTGTACCTGCAGGCAAGGGTTGAGAACCATCTAGATGCTCTAGAGATAAACCATACATTCTATATGGGTGACATGGGAGCTATTGTAAATGAGTAACAAACTTCCACGAAGAAGAAAATCCTATGGTAAAATTCGAGAAACAAACAGCAAGCTAGTAAACAAAATCTAGGAAGAAATCACCAGCCAAACAAGACCTTCTAATTTCAGGCCACTAGTTGGTGATGAAATCCAACATCACTTAACAGAGGGCGAGAAGGGTGGGAGGATAAGTTGGAAAATTCTGATGATGACACCTTAGGAATTACACCACAGTGCAAGCTCCCACACATGTCGTGGGTGTACCTCCAAAGGGGTCAGAGGTGAGTTTGGTCCAACATCAATTCCGGTACCATGAAGACTTTCCCCTCCACAATCACCTTGGTGAAACCTAGAAAGATGAGCCACTAGGTCACCACCAACAAAATAAGGCACGGGGAGCGATTAAATGATTACGATCCCTGCGCGAAGTGGGGGATCTAGCCATAATCAACTCAAAGGGCTTCCCACTCATCATTGTGGGTATACCTCCTACAGGTGATCCACAGCAATATGTGCAATCTCTGCAGTATCAACAAGGGTGAGTAACTTTGTCAATTTCAATGCGACCTCGTGTTTGACCTTGTGTGAGAAGGGCTTCCCAGGACAAGATGTTACAAATGGAATTTAACTGCTCCCTAACACAAGATGCTATTGTGTTTTGTACTTTTGGAGAGTGTATCTAAGCTTCCTACTCCAAAGCGCTAGACTAGATAAATGTTGGTGTAATAGGGCCCTAGAAAGAGTTACTAGATAAATTTTACTATGATTACCTTGATGTTATTAAGAGGCATTTGTTTACTCAAGGTATGGAAATGAAACTTATGTTGTATGACTCGACCCAACAATGTAGGATAAAGAATGAAATATATCACTTTTAGACAGAGATCCTATGTATGGGAGAGAGAGAAAGTTTTCGAGATCAACCTTGAAATACAATGCAAAATTTCCTTTGAAGTGCAAATGTAAACAATCACTTATCAAATGACAACTCGTATTGTGTCTTTTCAAATGCTTCAACAATCTCAATAATTTGATTTTTCAAAGTTTTCTAAAAAACGAAAAGAATTTTTTGAAAGAAAAAATTTTGTCACTTTTCAAAAGGACCCACTATGATGGCGAGTAGGAAAATCAAAAATAGATGAATAAGAAATGATAAATACCGATCCTCTTTCGAAAAAAATAAAGAACAAACCAGATAGTCTTCTCAAATGCAAATGAAAATGTTCTTTTAAACCAACAAGCAAATGGGAAAAACCAAACACTCAACTTTCAACCAATCTCTGTTCTTAACTAATCAAACACACACACTCAGATTCTGAAGTCAAAGATGGTTTGCCAAGAAAATTCAAACGAAAGCCAAGACACAAATGACAAGAAAATCCTTTTAATCGTAAAACTATTCATGCGTATAGCGAAGACAGAAAAACATCAATCAAGGTCAGAAATTTTTTATGAGGGAATGGCCGGTCACGGGCAGTTAAAAATGCCAAACTCAAATCCAAAGTTTTGAAAAAAATTGAGTTCGCAAGCAGGCAATATTACACAGTGCAAGAATCAACGATTCATGGTGATATGGCCGAGTGTGATAACCTCGCACTGAACCTAAAGGTGGAGTGTGAACTCTACCTATTCTTGTAGGTTGCAATGAAGTACAGTGCGAGAGTGTCTGAACATAGTCAAAATTTGAAAAATGAAGCAAAGTTGAAAAAGGCCTCTGGACCCAAAGAGTCTATCAAGGTATCCTGAAGACTAAGAGGAGATTAATGGGGCGGAAGCGTGAAATAGATAAAATGGCCACAGAAAAATATCCAAAGCCACAAAGAAAATGGGATGCTCCCCGGTGGAGTCACCAATTTTGTTATTGGATAAATCGAGAGGTGCAGACACTAACAGATCCACCTAGATCCACACGGATCTGAACAAGCATAAGGCAGACATGATTCTTTCCTTAAATTTTGACCATTGAATTAAATAGAGGCAATAACTAATAACATACCTTGTCGCTTCCTATGGTCTTTGTTTTATAAAACTTCGCTCCAATGCTCTCATGCGGTCAAGATCAAGACAACTGACCAACCAAAGTGAAGAAAGCACAATCTATTCAACGGTCAATCTATGTATATGATCAATGAATTATACAATAGGAGTGGAAATAGCTTTATGGGAAAGGGACATATTACTATATCATATTAATGAAAGTAAAGATTACAACTGAGCCTTGATGCCATGAAATTCCTTTTAAAATTGTGCCAATGTACACCCCTTTCTCACTTGCACGTGAGATGAGCCTTTTGATAGGCTTGTTGGAGTCTCCAAGATGTTGTAGATTCAGATCTTCCACACAATTCTTTCACTAATTCTCGATGAATCTTGCTTAACCTTTTCCATGAGAATTCCTCAATATATAGAGGAGAGAATGAATTAGTTACTTGGATAAGAATGATCCCAAAATATCAAGAATCGGTACTAGGATAATCATTAGAATGCCATCTCATCGAAGAAGATTCCTTTCTATAAGCATCGAGAATTCATCTTTTTCCCTTATTTAGAAAGAGTTAGCACCCTAGCAGTTCAACACAGAGCGAACTTCACCAAGCACAACAGCTTAAAATGACTACTTGAAATCATGTGCATTCTCATAGGAAAATATACTAGCATCTTGCGAACAGTATTCAAAAATGAGTTTCTGGAAGAGATGAAAATAACTTTTTCTTAGTAGAAAGTTCTTATGAAGAGCATGTGTACACCATCATTAATACATCATCATGAATGAATCTTGCTTAACCTTTTCCATGAGAATTCACTCAATATATAGGAGAGAATGAATTAGTTACTTGGATAAGAATGATCCCAAAATATCAAGGAATCCAGTACTAGGATAATCATTCGAATGCCATCTCATCCTTCTAGAAGATTCCTTTCTATAAGCATCGAGAATTCATCTTTTTCCTTGCTTTAGAAAGAGTTCGCACCCTAGCAGTTCAACACAGTGTGAACTTCTCGCACACTGGCTTAAGGCAGCCTGCTAGAATCATGCATTCTCGCAGGCAAATATACTAGCATCCTATGAACAGTCTTCAAAAATGAGTTTTCTGGAAGAGATGAAAATAACTTTTTCTCAGGAGAAAGTTCTTATGAAGAGCCTGATTACACCATCATTAATACATCATCATGATGACCAAAATTATGGGTAACCGCTATGCTTTGATGATTGATGTGTGATTTCCCTTCAGAAGTGTGGATTGCATAGTTAGTTTTCTAGGTTAGATAGCAGAGTTGATCTGTCAAAACAATTCCATCTCATACTTTCATGTGTCATAATGGAATGGATAGCCTCTTTGTGAAAGACAACCAAAGTGCATTGCAGTTTTCTATTTCGATTTGTTTCCAGCATGCATAATCTAGTTTAATTATATATTCGTGACATTAGAAATTACCTTTCTTACTGGTGTCTTGTAACTCTATTGATTACGAATCCCGGATTGATAATTAATGAGTGCATTATACTAAACATATAAGTAGCACAATATTTTGGCGTCGTTGTCAGGGAGTTGCAAACTGTAGGAAGTGATTTTTAGCTTAGATTGTTTGCATAAATTTTAATGTTTTTAAAAGGCTACTTGAGGGAGGAGGATAAAATGTTTAAGATGTGAGTGAAGAGCCACGTGGCCACTAGAGTGGGGTTCTCCGAAGCCAGGTTGCCTTCTTACCTTCTAGATAGAATTAGGATTTCAATTCAGCTAAAAGATCAAATTTCCATTTTATGCATAGATATAGAGATAACAAGGATAGATTTGTAAGCTCCAAAGATTCAAAAACAAACACCCCCACTAATCCAACTGACACTGGTGCAGGAAAAATTCCACCAACAGAAAATTCAAGGGGAGCCAGCGAGGCTCACGAAGGAGAACCTAAAACTGAAGAATTAGTATTGGGATAGGCAGAACGTGAGTCTGTTGAAAATTTAGGAGACACAGAAAATCCAGTTTTTGAACCATCCATCAGTAGAATGGCAGAAGAAGAAGGAAATGTAGCTACAGAGACTGAAACCTTTGGGTTTCCAATCTTGGATATTTCTAGAAACATCAGTATGAAGAATATCCCACTATCATCGTTACCCACTTTCAGAGGTATGTCAACTGAAGACCCAGATTTATTTTTATTCGAGTTTGACATATTATGTAAAATCTATAACTACTCAGATGATGCCCAAAAACTTAAGCTTTTTCCTGCTACAATGAAAGATTCAGCCTTAAGATGGTTCATGAGCTTAGGAGAAAATACAATCCTCTCTTGGGATCAAATGAAAGACATTTTTTTACGAAAATACCAAGACTATTGTAAGGATAATGTTAAAAATGACATTTTTAAAATGCAGCAAACAAAAGATGAAATTCTTGAAGACTACTTAGAAAGGATCTTATACAACTATCAAAAGTCAAAATTATTCACCACAGACCCAGTTGTAGTAAGAACTGTATTCTTGAAAGGTCTCAGGGAGGATTGCATAGAAGTTTTAAACTTGTTGAGTTCAGAAGATGTGCACCAAAAACCTTTTTCAGAAATTGCAGATTACTGTAAGAGATACTCAAGAGGACAAGCTAAAATAGGCAAAGGACCAAGAAATCCTTTTAGTAGAAATACAAAACAAAGGTCAGGGACTGTCACCGGAACTGAGTTAGGAAACTTATTGGAGAACTTTAAAACAGACATCTTGAGAACAATAAGTAACCAATTAGATACTCTGAAACTAAAAAAGAAACAAGAAGACGATGCTTTAGCAATATTTTGTCATAGATGTCGAAAGAAGCACAACAGCGAGAAAGAATGCCCATTAAATGTCATAGAAATCTGCAGTGTGTGTACACTAGAACACCCCACATCTAAGTTTCCAACCTTGCTTGAACTACAAGCCATGTATAGGGGTGGAGGAGTCTCACAAGAACAACCATACCCTTCTAGAAGACCTTGGAGAGCCCAAAATCCCAATACATTTTATGATCCTAATACACAATATCAAC
>SNQJ01S0175074.1:0-20152 GCA_010110895.2 Picea sitchensis | reverse complement strand
GCATAACATCATTGCTAAATACCTCATATAATCATTCAATGAAGCAGTGGCATATATCCCATGTAAATCGGCCCTAAATTTGTTTTCATCTCTGGACCATCCTCTTATCATATCGGGGTATGTTTGACCACCTTCGACACATTATTTTTGTTGAAATGCAGCTAAAAACTCAGAATTAAACGTATGCCTGTAATTGGGTGATAATTTATACATTACTTGGATATGTTCGGGCCTGAATGAGCCAATAACCGCTCCTTTCTCGTTCAGGATACTCCTTGTCGAAACGTCCACCTTATCCAGTGCCCAGGCAACCATATCTGTATATGAAACCATTTTCGGGCGTGCAACAACTTTATGAAGAGCGGTCTCAGCGATATCTCGGAGATGATTTTCCCCACCATTATCCGAATATGAAAGTTCATCTTCCATTTTATCTGCAATTGCAGCCCATGATTTAACATTGTGTATTACTCTAGCTGCAGTAGTATCTGAAATGATATCGCCTTCCAGTTGTTCTTCGGTTTTCTTTGAAGGCTTTTTGGGTGCCATAACTCAGCAGCAAGATTCCAAAGCGAACAAAACTGCCAATGGTGGAGCAGCTCAGAAGAAGAGGAAAAACTCTGTGTTCACTTGAATACCTGTAGCAGAGCAGAATTCAGCTTCGAAATAATGTAAACGTTTCAAAAATTATTTCGAATATATTGTAAAATCCTCGAGATTTGTTCATCTGTTATGAAATAAATGCAAAAGATATTCCCGATAATATGCTTTTAATGTTTGTACTTGAGTTCTTCCGATGTTTTCAAATATGATAGAAACTTACCAAATTAAATAATTATCGCATTAATGATCATTTATTAAAATTTTAAAACCTTACACTTTGTTTTGAAGAATGATTAATTAATGTTAATTTTGATTTGAATTGAGGGAATTACTTTCATCGGGGTTTTTGAACTTTCGATGTCAAGAAAGTAAATCATCGTATAAAACCCCGATCGTCGAAATAGTGATGTATTATTTAGTTAAAACCCTATTATTATCTTAACTAATCCAAATTAGCTTTTCGGGATTTCGTTAATGAATCGGGAAATCGGTCGAGGGAATCGAGAATTTGATGATATAGAAAATTCACTCACAAAATCCGCAGATGCGATTTCCCGATATGGTTAGTCACTCTTAATCATACTTGACAGTAATTAAATTAATTTCAACCCTCACTTAAGAATTAATTGAAATCGAGGATCGGGAAATCGAGAGGAAAATACGATGACAAGTTTATTTGTTCTCACAAACTCGCGAATCCGCGATTTCCCGATAAGATTAACTTAAAGTTTTAGAACCCTTTTTAAATGTGATTTAAGTAAATGATGAACTAATCAAGGATTAATGTATCGGAAATGGGGATCGGGGTTCGCTGACTGATTTGTAGTGAAATTGTTATTTCAAAGCTGAATCCCGATATTTCGATATGAATTTAACATTTCTTTAAATTTTATCATTCTTGTTCATTTGAAATATTATTTGAAAAAGTGTTTGGAACATACGTTCATTTAAATTTTAACCATTCTTTTCAAAAATGAATCACAAAGGCATTTCGAATTCACCGGAGATGAAATGTTTTGTTTTAAATTTTTTATATAATGCAAAGGAGCACAAAGATACCAAATTTTTTATCCTTAAGGTAAAACATCAAGTTCTGTTTTAACATAGGTAGTAGGGACCTCGTCTCCTTGTGGGATGAAGAGAACATGTAGACTCAATGCCTACATTGGGTAATGGGGTCAAAGTTTGCCGCTGATAAGCGTTCAAATAATAAGAAAAATTACATGAACAGCCTCTGAAAATGTTTTTTCAAAACTTATCATTTGTTGAAATTCAGTTATGGTCTTCATCTAAATTTTCCTTCTCATTCCAAAATTGAGTTAGTATTGAAATGTTTAGAATAATCTTTTAGAAACTCAATAGATTATTGAACATTCTAGCTTGCATCATTTGAAACAGAATTCATCAATTTTAAAGCTGGGAAGCTCCATTTGACTTAAGAAGAATATCCAGTTTTCAAAACAATGATAAATAAAATATATTATAGATAAGTGTGACACCCTACAGATACCTCAGACATACTTCACTTGTCATCGGGCACATTCGATTACCGGTAGTTATGTCCTTACCTACTTTGAATTTCCTTTCCACCACTTGAGATACTAGTTTATTCTCGGACATTTGCTTCAACGCGGTACATTCGATTACCCGGTGAAGTTATCTGGCTATATTTTTGAACGAGGGCAATCATTTAAGTAATTTCCTTTCATCGTCACGTGGGATGACTAGATAAATGATCGGTTATGAATTTCCTTTCACCATCATTATATTTAGCTCAAAATTATGAAGCGAGGGGCAATCGGTGATACTTAATATATCGGGTTGGTGATAAATTGTACAATTTTATGATCAAGGTCTGCCCACTTGTTTTGATTATTCTAGGTCAATGTTTCTCAACCTTCAAAACTTCCTAAGTTAGTAGAGAAAAAAGGGAAAACACTTTCAAGGGATCTTCTTTTGAGAAAGCTAAAAAGTTCAGACAAACTATTAAACGACTTAAGATATATAGATTTAATCCCAAACTTAACCATTTTTAGTCGGAGAGAAAAAAGATGAATATTGACCTATATGAACTCAATCATTTGATAAATTTTCAATTCAATACAAAATCCATTCAATTTCCAGGTACATGACTCAACCTTGAAACTTTACTTCAGAATAGTATTATATTAATTTGTCGAACTCATATACAAAAGAAAACATTACTTAAGGAATTTATGAATTCCTGATTTGAGATATTATAAGCGTAATGCGGAGGCGAGGACATTCAGGTCTTATGACCGAAGATACGAAGATTAAAACCGGGCTCTGACATTTGCTTTCGGCCGAAACTATCGAGGAATATAAATTAATTTTTCTTTATATTTTTATGATTTTCACAATTTTATTTTTGACATATTAATTAATTAATTTATTTATTTTTTAACAATTTGAGAAAGAAACACGTATATACACATTTATTTTATTTTATTTTAATTTTTATTTATTTATATATATATATACAAGATTTATTTATATATATATATATATATATATAATATTTTTTTTTTAATTTTTTTTATTCCATGTAATGCTTTAAAAATCGTGCATTAACAGGAGCATTTAGGATCTTACCATCTAGATTTTTCAGTAGAAAAGAGTTGTTACCGCCAGGAGATGATATTTTAAAGGGTCCATACCGGATGTGATCAAATTTACCGTGTTTACCAGAATCTTCTTTCCGAGGCATCCCATATGGGACTAGATCTCCTGGAAGAAAGTTTTTGTTTTTAGCCTTGCGGTCGAATAATAGCTTCATATTATCCTAGTACCTCTGTAGCTTTTCATCTATTACATCCACAATGTGCTGTTGGACTTCAATTAATTGGTTATTCTTCTGGTGAGAGGATTAGACTCCTCCTTCTCATCCTGCCACAACTTCATCACGGGAAGTGCTAAGTTTGTGGTAATACCATGGCAGTACCATAAACCATTTGAAATGGAGAGGTACCAATAGATTTCTTCATTCCTATTCCGGTTGCCCACATGAAGCATACTTTAAATGTAAGTTAAGACTTTTATTTTCCTTTAAGATTTTCTTAGTCATGTTGATCAAACTCTTATTAGAGATTCAGCCAATCCGTTTCCCTTGTAAGGATAATATGTTGTAGAATGTTCTAGTATAATGTTATATTTTTGACAAAAGCGATCGGCCTGCATTGACTTGAAAGCTTGAAGGAGCATTATTTGTTACTATTTTCCTAGGACATCCAAATCGGCAATATATTCTCTTCAAAATTCAATTACCAGAGTCGGTAGCTTTCACGGTAGGAATGGCTTTACACCCATGGTGAAGTAGTCTGTGGCGGTGAGAATCCACCTATGTTGGGTGCTTGAATGTGGATTTATCTCACCTATGAAATCAAGCCCCATTGCTTTGGAAAGGTGCTTACGTTTTGGCCGGAACTAATGGCATGGTTGTGCTTACGTTTCCCGGTGAAAAATTGTAAGGGTTACAAACCCCATACAACTTAGCATTTACGTTAGGGAATAGCTTGGGCCAATAATAACCCGCCCTCAAAATTACGTATCTTGTTGCTCTCAGTGATGTCCTCAAGACCCCTTCATGGCCCGTGATAACTTCCCTCGTCTCTGATTCAACCAAAGCAAACTAAGAGGAAACCAAGTGGATCTTTCGAATATAACTTTTTATAAAAATGCAATATTTAGCTGCATGCAATTTCAATGTTCTAGCTTTGAAATGTCCAGATGAATTGTCATCTGGACATTTCAAAGTTAATAAGTATGTTACTATATCTTTATACCAATCAAATGAAATGAATTTGTCCTCGATCTTGTTTTCAATTATTTGATCATCGGTTTCATTCATATCTATCCATCCTTCTTCCTCTTGGTGATGTTCATTCAAGGTAGAAATTAGATTGACTATGGAGTCTAGCTAAACCACGATCGCTGACTAATTTGGTTGGCTTCACCTCCAAGTCAAATTCATGTATTTTTGCAAGCCATCTACCCATCTTACCGTCACTGTCTGCTTGAACCAAAATACCTTTTATAAGCGTTGGTAGATTTACATATCTGATGATTTTGGAATCTGGCACATACATTCTAGGAAGCCTTGATTAACTTTAACCATTGCGATATTGTTTCTCCATTATATTGTATTTAAGCTCAGCGTCTGGGGCTCTTACTAAAAAGGCAATGGGTTGTTCGTAACCCTCCTCATTCTTTGTAGGAGAACATCAACCAATGTGTTGGAAACAAATGAAAAATGAAGAACTCATAAGATAATGCGGACTTGCTAGTACCGGACTTAAGCTTATAACTTTTAATGTGATCAAATATGCCCTTGACAATGCGTCCTTTACTTTGTTGTTCTTTCTGAGCATATATGTTATCGGTTTAACAATTTCAGCAAAATTAGGAGCGAATCTTCTCAAAATTTATTTTTCTAAAAAGGAAGCTGAATCTCTTTAACATTTCTAGGAATAGCTAAAGTTTCTATGGCCTCTACTCTCTTCGGATCAATTCTTATACCATCTCATTGATACTATATGACCTAACGATTTCCCCTCACGCGTGCGAAATGAGGATTTTTTGGATTTAATGAGAGACCATACTTGACATTTTTCAAAAGTTTGTTTTAAATGAATAATGTGATCTTCATCTAATTTTGAAAACACAGTAAAGGTCATCCAGGATATATAACTACAAACTTATCTCTTTCACCGACAAAGGCAATATCCATTGCTCGTTGAAGTATGGCTCACATTCATTAATCCAAATGGCATTTTATCATACATAAAATTTTGAGGTGGTGAATCTTGATGTTACTCTGCTCAGTTCTGAAACAACAATTTGGTTATATCACGAAGAAGCCATCAAAGCCATGGACATTCTAGTGGCCTGCACCTTTTCCGACCGTGATCCATTTTTTGGTGGGGGGTAGTTGTCTTTAAGGAAGATTTATTTAAATTTCTAAAGTCAACACGCCAATCTAATATCTCCATTTTTCTTCCTAACAACCACTAGGTTGGCCACCCAATCTGAATATCTCAAAGTGACAATAATTTTAGCATCCAAAGTTTTTTTAACTTCTTTCTCAATGATAAAGTAATAAGATTGGATTAAGCTGTCTAAGTTTTGGCAGAGGGTTTACACAGTTTAGAGTGGTATTTTTGTGTTCTATATCACCCGAGGTGTCCTTAAAGTTTTCAAATCTTGAATCAATACAAACACATCTTTATATTTTTTAATAACTCTGTATATTTATTTTTATTTTTCTCTTGCGACAAAAATTTAGATAATTTGACTATTTTAGGATTATTTACAGTTCCCATATTACAGTCTTCAACCTCTTAAGTTTGAGGTTGTAGAGTGGTTTTAGAAGGAATGTCGTCTTTGTTGAAGAGTCTTTCCAAAGGTATCGGACCTTTGGGGATTTGATTATTTTTAAAACAAGCATCCGGTGATCAGCTATTTTGTCAAGGAACTCCTTTACATCTTCACCTTCCTGCATGATCCAAAACGGATCATGTTGATTCTCCTGATCATTATATATTTATGAAAATTCATCTATAGATTCGAGAAACTTCCTAAGTTGTTCATCATCTTCAAAACTTGCCAATGTTGAAGCGCATTATCGGTATATGGAAAGATGCGTCTCATTTGAATATAATTTTAAATTAAAAGGCGTTGGGGGGTCAAATGTTGAAGCTGCTTTGGCCTAAGGCATCATTTGTTGGTTTTGGATCTAGGGACAAATAGAAATTTCACGGAAGTGAAGAAATTTTCAACTAAATCCCATACATAGTTTCTATAAGTCCTTAGCCTAGGATGTTTTGCTTGGTATTGTCGGTTTACTTGTTTTATGATTAATTCGGCATCCCTGAATACTTCAATATTTTAATTTTTCATTTTTGTGTGACTTCTAAAGCAGAGAGCACTAAAGCCTCATATTCACATACATTATTTATGCAGTCCACATTCCACTGTAGCCTATAAGAAAAAGGTGTCCCTAGAATTGGTGGTCAGTAGAATGGGAGTACTCAATCCAACTCGAGATAAAGAAGAAGCTCAGATCCAAAGACATATTCCATGTACGATTACTATATACATTTTTCTTTTTGTTTTGGAATTTTTTCTTGATTATCTATATTATCTACATCTATTTCGAAATCATCATCTAAATATAAAATACAATTCCCTAAATCTTAGTGCGCTATATGCTTGGGTGTTGATTTGTGGGGTTTTAGGGGTCACTTATAGTGAATGCCATTCGATTTTCCCTGTATAAACGAGTGAACTATCCTCCAAAAGCGAGGATAAATTTGTGTCACGTCATATCTAGCTGTAGGGTTCCCCTCAATTTAGCTCCCCAAGACCGGGATAGCGACATTCCATACTTTGGTGGAATATATACGCCTTCTACGTCCATAGGAGGCTTAGAGGGTATTTGAGCTAAGTTAACCACTAAGTCTTTGATCATCCCTATACATTAACCCTCCTAGAATCAAAAGAGTTCAAATCACCATATGGTCTAGTGACTTCAAGACCCGAGTTTATCCATTATTGCTTTTGGTATGACATTATGTGAAGCTCCAAAATCTAACATACAATTGTGTAAAAGGTGGTAAAAATAGTAAGTGTATTGATATAAAGGGAGCTACAATATCTTTGGGACCTTCTACATGCGGACCGAAGGATATGATAGGTCTATCGTCTTCTAAGTTGATTGTGTCCGCTTGACTTTCCTTTTCGGAAAAATTAATCATTTTAGCTATTTGTTTCGGTATACTGTAGTTTTTATTCAGATACGAAAAGGGGGATAGGAATTTTAATCTTGCTTATCTCATTTTCTAAGTTAAAATTTCCCTACGGTACATTGGGACCACACAATGTACCTTTTGCCTATACTTTTTGCCACCATTATACCTACATTTAGACTCATACTATCCCTTTGCTCAGTCATCTCAAAGGTATACAGCGTCCCTTCTCATTACTATCTGTTTAATATGTTTTGCATATGTTTACATCACTCTAAGTACTTAGCATTGATTAGAAATGCATAGAATTAATCTAAAAAGCTGCCGATTTGCATTTAAGGCTATTAACGAAACGAAGCGTATCGAATTATTCTTGAAACACCAAGGAAAGCGTCTTTGGCTCTGGTATACGGTCCGAGGTCACGGATCAAACCGCGGGCTGCCTTATAGTTTGAGGGCCTTAGTGGTGAAAACGGAGCCACCCACCACAGTCCAGTCAGCGGTCACGAGGAAACCACGAAGGCATTACGGTCAGTGCGAGGTGCTGAAACACGAGAGGCGCTGAAGGAATCCGCGATGGCGGTCAACACGATTGAGTGCAATTCGCGTGGCTGAAACAGCCCACGAATTGCGATGCTGGCTAACATCCGCAACAACGAGAAGAAGGCACATTTACACCAGCCCGTGGCTGTAATACCTCATTCGGCTCTTGTAATAGCATTTTGTTGCGTGAGACTTGGACATCCTATGTTGGTTTAGAAATAAGATCCGATTTAGGATAAGGCTGAGATATGCATTGTAATTATTATATCAAAGGGATTTCCTCTTTAAAACAGAGGAAATCACCATTCGAGGGATATCCCGAGGATTTTATGTATTGAAGCAACTCCAGGGAAGCGGGACATATTCTATTCTTCAATTTGTAATGTGATATTTCGACCGGATGAATGTAAGATTGCTTTGAGTATCCTCATGTAGCCTTTCATTTTTGGTGAATCTTGTGAAGAAGGGAGGGCCCACCTTCTTCACAAGATTCACCCCACGTGGATTAGAAGTGTGTTAGTATAATTTTGTTCATGCTTTGTTTAAACTGTCATTTGTTGAAACACCGTTTTCATGGATTACGCTTTGCTGAAACACTCTTGACTGCATCTTAGTTTATTGAGACGAGATTTGTAATTCTTTTTATCGACAATCTTGTGTGATGATTTTATGAGTCTAGCGAGGTTTGGTTAAAGGTTCCTACTCAGACAGAAAGGAATCAGAATATCCTACCCTCTGTAGATTTCAATTACTTAACCCAATATCTGGCTAGCTAGGGTTTGGTTAAAGGTTCACGCTTAGGCAGGGAAGAGTCAACACCTTGTCTTTGTAGATTTCATTTACTTCTACCATTGCTAGCGAGGAGGTTTGGTTAAAGGTTACTACTCAGACAGGAAGGAATCCCAACACCTCGTCTTCTGTAGACTTCATTCTTGCTACAAGTGTGCTAGCCGAATTTGGTTAAAAGGTTCACACTTTCAGACGGGAAGGAATCCTAACCTGCAATATTACATTACAGATTTCATTTACCTACGCAAATTATTAGCGGGGATTGGGTTAAGGTTCCTTCTCATAAAGGAAAGAACCAAAACATACTACGTTCTATGTAGACTTCCATTGGTGCTAGACATAAACTGGGTTAGGAATCCACCTTTCGAGAAGGAAGGGAATCAGGCCGCCTGGTACCTCTGCAAACCCGCAACCTCACAAGTGTGCTAAAAGCAATAAGGCTCAAGGCTCTGCTTAGAAAGGAAGGAACTAAGATTGGCTTTGTTCTCTATTAGATAAGAGTTAATTGTTTTCCGCATTACTGTTTTCATGAAGGTGTGTTAATCAGAAACAAAGTAATAAAGTTCCTGCTTGGGAATAGGGACATGTTCTCTGGTTACAGAATAGTTTTTCTTTCCTGTTGCAAAGTGTTATTTTAATGTAATCCGGGATTCTTAGATTGATCTTTAAGGAGTTGCAATAGGAAGTTACTCCTGTAGTTTAATTAGAGCCGGTTCATTTCAAGCCAATATAATTGAGTATAAAGTTTCTTTACACAACACTAAGTTGCTTTTGGAATTGAGCATGTATATGAGTCGCGTGGTTATCACTTTGAAATAAAAGACTTCCCACAGGTTGATAATTTATGTATCTTGATTGTTTAAATCAATTAAGCAATTATAGTGACCAACAAGCGACTTTTGGATTCTCAATAGGCGGGGCTTCCATAACCTTTTTTCTCATTTTTTTAGTGTCTCATTATTATATTTTCTTTCTGGGGTTTGAATATTTACGAGTTAGTTCCTACTGACTCTGAATGTACAGGTTTATCTGTTATGTTTCTATCTGTAGACTGTTTATCTGTAATTTTAGGATTTTCCTCATTAGTATCATTTCTAAGCAAAATTGCTTTTGGCTTGAATATTAGGAAGATTTTTATTTTTCGATAACCAGATTATATCTTCCTTGCAAATCGGCGATGATGTCTTCTGCAACACTCTGATATGCGTGATCATCAATTGCATTATTCTTGCGGCTGTATATTCTGATTTACTTTCCTTCATCAGCGATGCCTCATAATCTTGTCTATACACATAAGGATACACATTATCATCACCGAGACATTCAATGTCTTCGTCCAGCTGTTCAAATCCACCAAAATCTTCTTCTCCAAAATAATCCCAGGTTTAAAGTTAGCGAACTTTACGATATTCATTTTTATCGTTTTGTATTGGTCCTTACGTAGCTCGAGGATTTTTGGAATCCTTTTAAAAGGAAAAGTTATCCCTTCTAGGTTTTCTAATTCCATTTTAGAAATTTTATTGGAGAGTTGTTGGATGACCTAGCCATCTCATCCTATTTTGTCTCCGACATATTTCCTGAACACGAAGGTCCACCACGTTCTTTTAGTAATTTTATTTTGTATTAACATTTTGTCTTTGCTTTAAGCTTTCCAGATACCATCATATTAGATTCAATTTCTACGACATCATCTTGCATCTTCGGAAGATATAATGATCGTCTCTCCCTCAACAATAAAGAAAAGTCGGGATCAAAAGCACCGGCATAAGTAACTTTGGCTGAGGTTGTGATGGCTTAACTTCAACTGTAATTTTGTTATATAGTTTATTAAATCTTTTGTGTAACAAAATTCCAATCTTGATTGAGAATTTTTCAGCTTGGAACCTTGGGATACGTTTGAATTGGGTGGTGGCATTTACTCAAACTCTTCATAGAACATTAATGACCAGTGATGGGATCTAAATAAGTTCTTACTTGTCCTTGAAGGTTTGAACAAGTAATCTTGAATGAACATCTTCATGTTCTATTCCGAGAATGTCTGCGAATTGATCGAAAAATTAATATGTTCTTGTGCGGTCAGATCACCCTCCCCTGTGAATTTAGGGAGGCTCTTCATATAGTTTCCAGGGAGATCATGAAAGGGAAAACAATAGGGGCATACCTAGTAGCCACTTTGGCAAGATCCGCGAGGCGGCATTTGATTCCCTCCTCCTCCACAACCTCCGCCACCTCCTCCAACATTGAATCACGCCATGGTTGGGTTTGGGCCGAAGTTGGAACGTGTCAATGAGAGATCACAGGAGAGAAGAGCAGGGAGATGAAACGGAAGAAAAATTGTCAAAAGAGGGTGGAAGAGAAAGTGATCGTTCTAAAGTTTCATAAGAATCTGATTTTGTAAAATCAGACTGATCTGGAGTATAATTTAACAAAAGGGTTTGTTTAAAGGATTTTTCTTGATTTTAGATTTTCTCAGGATCGAGGGCGTGATATGCATTTTGATATCAGGGTTTTAAGATTGTTTTACGACTACTAGCGGTTAGCAAATGTGGATTAGCCAAGTGAAAGATAATTTTAGCCTTATAAGGTTTCATGTTCTTGTTCACTATCAAAACATAAATTGTCAATGTCGTTATTCCCCAGGGAATTAATTCGTTACTTGGTTCCCCGACAACGGTAAAATATGTTGTTCTGAGTTTGTGTTTTGAGCTCCTAAAACCACACCATCAGGCATCAAAGAGTGATAATACTTTTAAAAGCGAGAGAAACAAAGAAAAACTAGATCAGATTCGGTTTCTGCTTGTCTCACGTCTTTCTTCACATTGTTCTACGGATGGTTGTATCCCGCGTTGATTGCATTGCGATATTTCTAACTCGGTCCTATTTGTTGCGGTTTGTAGATGATGTTAAATAGGTTTAATGCAATGCTAGTTTGATCTTGTAGACCGGGTTCTATGTTTGGTTGTCTACCGTTAGGGATTGTCATGGGTAATAGGATTTTATATGTTTATAAAAGAGGTTTTAAATGATTTTGTTACCGGACTTCGGAGAAGATGTTAAGACTTAACTTTAAAAACCTAAAAGCGAGAAAATAAAGACTTACAATCAAGGCCCGTTTCTGGTTTGGCGAGCAATTTTGAATTTATGTGATGAAACCTATGTGAGAGAAATATAAGGCTTTAATGGAAAAGTCTTATATTTCAAATTAACAATATAGAAAGAGACAAAAGGATTTCTAAGAAATATTAAGGAACAGAGGGTTATAGGTCTTAAGATCACTAAAGCAATCTCCGAGGAAAAGCTGTAACGCATTCAACATCCAAACCAATGCGATACCATAAACAACAATTGCCTATATAATTTCCAATTGATTTGTGCTAGAAACATACGACAGGAATGTTAGCAGGATGAAATTAGACAGGGAAAGAACATGAGATCACAGTGCGGGGATCGAGGAATCTTGTTCGCAATTTAAATTTGATAAACTTTAAAACTGGTAGTAACAATAATCGACCTTCTTCCAAAAATTCTGAAGCCTTGTTCCAGCCTCACGAAATTATATTTATACATTTATATCAAAACTTTCCGTTGGTATCTAACCAACTCCCTAATCTTCCGGTTTATAAACTATTGTGTGTAGTTAACAATTCTATTACAAAATTCTAAAATGAGAAATATTTACAAGGTTTTAACTTTGAATAGAAGGACTTTCTTTATCTGCTTCAATTTGCCAGACATGTTTTTCTAAAAATTTCACTAAGGCCTTAGAAGCTTCTGGTATTTCGTTTGCTTCAAAAGAAAAGAAATTTCTTTTGTAGGCTTGTGGCGGGTTGCAATTGTTTTCTCTGTGGATTTAACTTTTTCCAATCTTGAACTAGGAGCTATCATTAATTTCTCAATTTATGCCATATTGACCATCTTGATGTTTGATTTTCCAATTTCTTCTCTTCAAATTCCTCCTTTGATATTGGTTGTCTATTTTCAATAGATTTCTCCTAATGAATCGGAAAAATCATCTGTCCCGATATGTTTTGATTCTTTTTCAATGAAATCAAAATCTTTTGGCAATCTTCATTGGCCTTGTAATTTTTTTATAGCTTTCCAGTTTGTTTCCCAAAGCTTTATCATTGCATCTCCTTTCAAATTTTATACGAAAATGGGTAGATGCGTGATTTTCAGTTTCTTCCTTCTGTAAAGCAGTGAGTAGCTTTTGGAAAGAATTTCTTACAGCTTTAGCTTCCCTTTCTTTTTGCTTTGCCTTGTCCATAGATCTCTTAGATTCTTGATAATAATTATGGATGATTTCCAGATTACAGAAAACATTCTGTTGTTCTTCCTCAATACTTACATATATCTCCGATGCTTTATTCTTGGTGATCTATTTCAATCACTTGATTAGTAATTGAAATGATTTTATTTTAAATTTATTTTCATTACCTAGTTCTACGCACTTGTTCTTGGGTAATTTGAATCATCTGTTTTGCTTAAGTCAAGTTTTCATTTAACTTTTAGATATCTTGTATATCCTTAGATGCAGCTGTTCGAGGCCTTTTTATGTCCCCATCAATCCATTTTTCACTTTCCTTTAACACAATCACGAAGGTAGTAGCAATTTGATGATGGATTACGCTCAATCGTAGTGATTAAATTTCCTACGGAATACATATTGGCCGATGCTATAGCTTTATAGTCCACTTCTTTCTATTAGAAAATTCACTTTCTTTTAACTTTTTTCCATCAATAATAATTTTGTGTTTTTTAGCTGTTCTTTCTCCTACAAGATGTAATTCATGTTTCAACCGCGATTCTCTAGTTTTTTTGCTGGAAAAATAATCCGATGAAGGTATTTCATCTCTACTAATTGGTTCCAAGTCACTCACGTACATAATTCCTTCGTGAGGGTTACCAAAAGTAGCTTGCAGTAGGGTTAATGCTGTAATGGGACTCCCAAGTTCCTATGAGGTTGTTCCCCCAACTGTTTCTGGAATATCGTCAAGGTTTATTGGATTTGTCTATGCTCCTTACCCTTTTTCTGTTTGTGTTTCCTTGGTCTAGGAACTTTCTGTATTCTGAGGAGGAATATCAGAATATTTCAATTTACCTTCATCACTTGCATCATATTGAGTAATGGTTTCAAACCCGGGAGGAATTGTTTCTTTCTCTTGTGTTTATGTTATCATTTCGCCTTGTAAGGTCTTTGGGAGACATTGTCTTCTATTTCTTTGAAAGGTCTAGAGCCCACGTGCATCGGTGAAATAAGGTTTTGCACTTTCTGCTCTGAAGATTTCCTCATATGACTTAGCATTTTTGAAAACATCATCATAAAATGAATCTTCATGTTCATATTCTTCAACCCACAGCATGTAACATGCAGATTGACAATTTGATATGGATCATGTTTCACAGTGTTCTGTATCCATTAATTTTACTTCACTCAATGATTCCGCTTTTGACTTAGAATGACCAAAGTTTAATAAAACAAAATTTCGAGATAAGCGGGGAAAGGAATGACCATGACTTCTAACCTGTTGAGCTTTAGTTCTAGTCCAATACCCCCATTTACCAAATGATAAGCCATACATAAAATTAGCCTATCGGGAGTATTTTTGGGAGTGCATGTGGTGGGATGGAACATCCATAAACCCTAACATATAAGAAATTTTCTTCAATGAACCAATCCACAACTGTCTTAACATTTTCTATAATGGTATGTGAAATTGAGGTTCACAACCAAAAACGATTCTGTGCAATGAAATAATTACAAAATGACACACCTCCTTAAAAATTGTTTTGGCATTTCTTCCCAATTTGAATGATACTTATGAATACGTACAAGAAGGATTCAACTCAATTCATCAAAGGGAAAGGAGTCTTAAAACAAATAACATCTATTCTGAGAATTTTGACATATAAAAGGCCAGCAGGCATCCCCTTTGATCCTAGTTGTTTTGTAACTTCGGCGTGACCTCTGTGGTGACCTTTGTCTGATAATATTTTGTGCCAATTGAAACTACGCCCCTCGAAACTTCTTCTAAGAAGGGTGTCCATTTTGCACTAAAGTGATTAGAATCCTTTTTCCCATATAGTCTACACATCATTGCCAAATACCTCATATAATCATTCAATGAAGCATTGGCATATATCCCATGTAAATCGTCCCTAAATTTGTTTTGATCTCTGGACCATCCTCTTATCATATTAGGGTATGTTTGACCACCTTCAACACACTCTTTTCTTTGAAATTCACATTCACTTCAATTAAAGGTATGCCTATAATTGGGTGATAATTTATACATTACTTGGATATGTTAGGTCTGAATGAGCCAATAGCCCGCTCCTTGCTTTCGTTAGGGATACTCGCTATTAAGGCATACCTTATCTAGTGCCGAGCAACTCTGAAACTTCTTCTAAGAAGGGTGTCCATTCTGCACTAAAGTGATTAGAATCCTTTTTCCCATATAGTCTGCATAACATCATTGCTAAATACCTCATATAATCATTCAATGAAGCAGTGGCATATATCCCATGTAAATCGGCTCTAAATTTGTTTTGATCTCTGGACCATCCTCTTATCATATTAGGGTATGTTTGACCACCTTCGACACATTCTTTTTGTTGAAATGCAGCTAAAAACTCAGAATTAAACGTATGCCTATAATTGGGTGATAATTTATACATTACTTGGATATGTTCGGGCCTGAATGAGCCAATAACCGCTCCTTGCTCGTTCAGGATACTCCTTGTCGGAACGTCCACCTTATCTAGTGCCCAGGCAACCATATCTGTATATGAAACCAGTCTCAGGCGTGCAACAACTTTATGAAGATCGGTCTCAGTGATATCTCGGAGATGATTTTCCCCACCATTATCCGAATATGAAATTTCATCTTCCATTTTCTCTGCAATTGCAGCCCATGATTTAACATTGTGTATTACTCTAGCTGCAGTAGTATCTGAAATGATATCGCCTTCCGGTTGTTCTTCGGTTTTCTTTGAAGCCTTTTTGGGTGCCATAACTCAGCAGCAAGATTCCAAAGAGAACAAAACTGCCAATGGTGGAGCAGCTCAGAAGAAGGGGAAAAACTCTGTGTTCACTTGAATACCTGTAGCAGAGCAGAATTCATCTTCGAAATAATGTAAACGTTTCAAAAATTATTTCGAATATATCGTAAAATCCTCGAGATTTGTTCATCTGTTATGAAATAAATGAAAAAGATATTCCCGATAATATTCTTTTAATGTTTGTACCTGAGTTCTTCCGATGTTTTCAAATATGATAGAAACTTACCAAATTAAATAATTATCGCATTAATAATCATTTATTAAAATTTTAAAACCTTACACTTTGTTTTGAAGAATGATCAATTAACGTTAATTTTTGATTTGAATTGGGAACACTTTCATCGGGGTTTCAGAACTTTCGATGTCAAGGAAATAAGTCATCATAAAACCCTGATCGCCGAAATCGCGATGTATTATTTAGTTAAAACCCTATTATTATCTTAACTAATCCAGATTAGTTTTTCGGGATTTCGTTAATCAAGAAATCAGAAATCGGGAAATCGGGGATCGGGGAATCGGGAAATTTGATGATATGAAAATTACTGCTCACAAAATCACGAATCGTGATTTCCCGATGAAATTAGTTACTCCTAATCACGCTTAACAGTAGTTAAATTAATTTCAAACCTCACTTAAGAATTAATTGAAATCGGGAAATCGGAGAATACGATGACAAGTTTATTTGTTCTCACAAACTCGCGAATCACGATTTCCCGATAAGATTAACTTAAAGTTTTAGAACCCTTTTTAAATGTGATTTAAGTAAATGATGAATTAATCAAGGATTAATGTATCGGGAAATCGGGGATTGGGGTTTCTCTATTTGATTTGTATTGAAAATTGTTATTTCAAAACTGCGAATCCCGATATCCCGATATGAATTTAACATTTCTTTAAGTTTTATCATTACTGTTCATTTAAAATATTATTTGAAAAAGTGTTTGGAACATACGTTCGTTTAAATTTTAACCATTCTTTTTCCAAAAATGAATCACAAAGGCATTTCGAATTCATCGGAGATGAAATGTTTTGTTTTAAATTTTTTATATAATGCAAAGACTCAAAGATACCAATTTTTTTTTATCCTTAAGGTAAAAAATCAAGTTCTGTTTTAACATTGGGATTTGGTGACAACAAATTATTCCAAGGATGGATTTGGATCCTATTATTCTACGTTGGTTTCAACTAAAATAGACCAAGTTAGAATATGGATATGAGTGCATTTAATAATGAGTTTCTTGTGTAAATGTATATAAATTCATGTAAGCACGTAGAGGCAGAGAGAGATAGAGTGAGAACTTGCTAGTTTGCTATAATCTTCATGATATGAGTAATAAGACAACCGATGCCTATGCTTGGTGGATGTAGCCCAATGTTTGGGTGAACCACATGAAATCCCTGTGTTTATTATCCGTGTGATTGTTAATTATCATATGAGAATCGTGTTTTCCACATTTGCAATTCTAACAAGTGGTATCTGAGCTAGTTGGAGGAGAGGGTGTTGAGGGCATCAAATTCTCAGAAGAGCCGCAGGAGTGAAACCTGTGTAAGGTGCATCGATTTACACATCGTCGCAGGGGCCTCCTCTTGAAAGGTGCGACGACCTATAGGTTGCCCTTCCGTTTCACAAAAAATCTTGAGCATGTCACACCCTAGCTTTCTAGGGAGGGGCGACAGCCCATTGAAGCACGTCACAGTTTGGTTGTAGTGGGAGGTGCGACAACCCATTGAAGCACGTAGCAGGGAACTCACATCGGGAGGTGCGACGACTCCTTAAGATAAACATTCGCATGTTTTTCTTCTTAAAACATTTTAAGGTATGGTCTTTTATGAAAGTGGAAAGGGATGAAGGTTATGTTATATTTGGAATTTAATATAATATATATATAAAGGTGGAGGATAAAATATAGTATTTAAAGGAATACTTTTTTTTTATGTGAGGTGGATGTCATGTGGATGTTGAAGAAGATATAAAAGGTTTTATGAAATATATAATTTTTTATTATTATTTTAAATCTTTTGTGGTTATCATTTAACCTTATTTATTAAGTTATTTATTAAGTGTCTACATTTAATCTTATTTATTATTCCTTCATATTTAAAAGGGTTTTATAAGCAGTGGGTATTAGGAGATTTTGTGCTAATGGCTAAGATGCAGAGTTCGAAGTTTGAATTTTAAAAGTTTAGTGGTAAAAGCAACTTTGAGCTCTGGAAGCTCAAGATGTGGGATTTACTGGTGCAACAACGGTTGCAAAAAACATTGACAGGAAAGTCAAAGAAACCAACAACCATGACGAATGAGGAATGGGAAGATCTGGATGCAAAATCTCTTAGTACCATTCGCTTATGTCTGGTAGATGATGTTCTGTTTAATATCGTAGGAGAGGATACAACATCAGGCTTATGGAGCAAGTTGGAAAGTCTATATATGACGAAGTCCTTGATGAGCAAAATCTACTTGAAGAGACGGTTGTATAGTTTGCGGATGAAAGAAGGTACAAACGTTGCTGGCCATTTAAATACCTTTAATACCCTTATAGTTCAATTGACTAGTATGGAAATTAAATTCGAAGATGAAGATAATGCTATTACACTATTGTGTTTGTTGCCTGAGTCTTGGGATAATCTAGTCACCTCTATTAACTTTAGCTCAATATATGTTTTAGATTATGACTCTGTTGTGGGAGATTTGTTGGCTGAGGAGATGAGGAGAAAATCTAGTTAAGAAACCTCAACTTCAGAGGCGATGTTGGTCAGAGGTCGAACTAAAGAGTAGAATGAGATAAGTTTTTCTTGATCTAAGTCAAGACACAAAAAGGGTAAAGCAAAATGCTGGTACTGTGGCAAAACAGGACATCTCAAGAAAGATTGTTGGAAGAGAAAGGAATATGAGGAAAACTCTATGAAGAAAACAAATTTGGCTGTAACAAATTCAAGTATGATTGATCAAGTTTTATCCATTTCTAGTAATTTACAATATCAAGAAGAATGGCAGTTAGATTTAGGTGCCTCCCACCACATGTGCTCACATAGAAATTGGTTCATTTCTTACCAAACAGTAGATGAGGGTGTAGTGTTTATGGGAAATGGTATTCCCTGTAAAACTGTTGGGGTTGGCAGTATTAGAATCAGGATGTTCGATGATATTGTTAGAGAATTAATGGATGTTAGATATGTACCCGAGCTTAAATCAAATTTGATTTCATTAGGAGTGTTGGATTCTTGTGGATATAAGTATACAGGTCAAGGTGGAGCACTCACATTGTCGAAAGGTAGTTTAGTAGTGATGAAGGCAACAAAGGTTGATAACCTTTATAAGATGGAAGGGAGTATTGAAGTGGCATCTGAAGTGACAGATGCATCTTCTTGTTTATGGCAGAAGCATCAAGGTCATAAGAGAAATAAAGAATTGCAGGTACTGGTAAGCGGTAAATCATTTCCAGACTTAAAATATTTGTTTATGAATTCCTGTTTGTTTTATATCTCTGCAAGTTATGATGGTGGTATAAAGGGATGTTGTGTGTGGGATCCTACTTCTCACAAGTTCATCATTGAAAAAGATATAGTACATATGGAACAACCAAAAGGGTTGATTCAAGATTGCAACGATAAATTTGTTTGCATGCTAGAAAATTCATTGTATGGCCTATTGGTACCCAGGCAAATATACAAGAGGTTTGAATCCTTCATAGTGAGTCGGAATTTTCAAAGGGTAGGAATGACTATACAATTTATAGTACATTCACAGTCTTGATGTTATTTGTTGATGATATGCTCGATGCAAGACAAAACATGGATAAAATCAGTAAGAAAATAACTAAGGTGGACAAGACAATTCAGATGAGGGATCAAGGAGCAAAAACACAAATTATGGGCATGGAAGAATCATAGATGGTAATGGTAAGGTAGGGTTCGAGTTCAGTATGAACATTGTAAAACCATTTTTTATCCCTCTTGATTTCCGTTATAAGTTTTATTCAAGCATAGGTCCTATCTATAAAGAAGAAACGGTTATGTCTCATGTAAGTTCAGTAGGAGGTCTGTTGTATGTGATGAAATGGTTAAGACAAGATGTTTCACATGCTAATGATGTTGTCAGATATGTGACAGATTCATGTGTTGCAGTGAAATGGGTGCTTCAGCATTTGAGAAGCACAAATGTCACCTATAATGGTTACACTGAGATGGTCTGTGATAATTGTAATGTATGTTTTATAGGTGTTTTGGATAGGAGTATATCTATCACTAAATATGTCTCACAACTCAGTTGTGGAAGACATGTTGGAGGTGGAGTGACCCCTCAGGAAATCCAAACTCATGCAAGTCACACATGCGAGATCATGAAACCGGTTTTATTAGAGAAGCTGCAGTGGTGCTTGGATTCTCTTGGCTTG
>SNQJ01S0175073.1:20162-30765 GCA_010110895.2 Picea sitchensis | reverse complement strand
TTCAGGCATACATAGGTAATTCTGCCTAGAATTTTAACTTTTCACTGTAAACTTCATACAATCGAACATATATCATCCATGGAAATTATTTCAACTTAACACCAACAGATGCATAATATCAGATACCCAAAATCATTCAAGCACACAAGGAGGAATTTAACATATATGAAGAAATTAGTGGAAAGACAAAGAGAACAACCATGTTCCTCCCAACCATAGAATAGGATAGCCAAAATCACTTGCCCGATTCACCCCCTAGCCTAACCAGGAATCCATGAGAGAGAACTTCGAGACTCCTCCTCAACAATGTCCTTCAATTTCAGTAGATTCCTCTTGCCTCACACTCACTCAGTAGTGTTCATAAGAGCAAGTAAAAATCAATAGTCTCTTTCCCAACATACTTGGAAGCCTCCTGCCTCCTCACATATGTTATTTATCAATTTTCCTAGGTCTTTTTTCCCTCCCTTGGGAATTTTCACAGCTTTCTAAATCTCTGATTTTTAGGGGCTGCTAATGGCCAAATAACTGATTTGACACTTGTAAAAATCATCCTAGAGGTAGTTCCAACATGTTCCCCACTCATGGAGTCATGGTCAACTAAATTTAACATGGATGTTCCATTTGTCCTCCTACAATCAATATAAAATATTTTGTTTTTGATGCAGGAGCATCCCTCACGACAAGCAAGCCAACATGGAAGAGGAGGACAGCTGGAAGACGTCCAGCACAAGTTTTTTGAATTTCCATTGAAGTTGATGCACCAAACATAAATGAGATCATTTATTGAAGGCGCCTTGGTAAAATGTAATCATACCTTGAGCACCCCGCTCACATCTGAGATAGTCAGAGGCATTTATAGCAGTAAATGTAAGTAGGTAGAATTGAATATTAGATTAGACAGTTCTAGAAGAAAGAGGGAGAACGGATATAGACACCCTCATTGTATTGTTGTATTATTATTATCAATTCAGGAAGAGTTAGAAGGATCTAGAGCATAGGAGAGAAGCAGAGAACTATAGAAGAACACCCATGTACAGATCTTGAATTAATAGAAGAAGTTGATTCAGATTCATGTATGTCATGTTATTCTCTATGTATGTGTGTTGAATGCTATGCTCATGAGTATTTAGTTCCTGTTATGCATTTGTTATTATGATGTGTGTATGATTCCATGTGTTGAGAGTGAAATCTGAGAGGAAGTGGAATGAGTTACAATTGTTTCTTTATCTGAGCAAGGATTCCTGCAAGGAGTGCAGTTGAAGTCGTCCGCAAGGAGTGCGTTGACAGAAAGCTCAGATAGTCATCTCTTGTTCTCATTCACCCAGGTGTGAAATTGGGTTATACGAGCCATGCAAAGAGTGCGCAGGCTAAGGAGGGTCTTAGTCATGAAACTGAGCGAAGTATTGGAGGACTTTTGTTGCAGGTGTGCGCAGAGTCAGAAGAACTCAACACTTAGACGTGGTTGAGAACCGCTACAAGGAGTGCGTGCAGAGAACCTCATTGAGGTTGAAAGTGTGAAAAGATCAGGAAGGATATGCCTCTGAGTTGCTGAGGAACAACATAGACAATTGTGACTTGAAGTTGCAAGGCGTCGCAGGTTGGAGAGTAGGAAGGCCAGTCTTGTAAGGAGACATTCAGTCATCCTGTGGATTTACGAAAGGAGGAGCGGATAGATGAAATCCTTTGAGGATATTTCGTGAAGTCCCATGGGCCATTGGATCTCACGGAGGTGCAAGGATGTTACGGTGAGAACATCCAAAGGGTTCCAAGCTCAGGAGAGGTGGAGCCGTCGATTTGAACCACGAGGGTCGTTGGATCCGAGTGCATATTGGAGAATCGGAGTTTTCGAGAACCAAGAAATCTTGCTGTTTGGAATCGCGATTCGCGATATCGCGAAAAGATCCGAACCATCCATTGTTGAAGGACACATGTCAGGAGATCCAACAGAGTCGGAGTTTGGCATATCGAGGTTTTCGAATACGAGATACACAGACATTTTGGAATCGCGATCCGCGATATCCCAACAGGAGAGTTGTGTGGGCCACATTCGAAGCCAGTGGAAGCCAGGTAGCACAGTATCGGGAAATCGAGAAATCGGAGTTCCTGAGTACAAGAGGCTTGGAACACCACAAATCATGAAATCCTGACAAGGATTCAATCCATTGGTGTTTGGAGTTCATCAGGATATCGGGGATCCTGGTGACAAGTTGTTTGTGCACTTTGAAATCGCGATCCGCGAAACCCCGATTAGTGGGGGACAGCTGTTAGCACAGCAGGGCAGAGGGAAGAGCCGTAGTGGAATCCAGTTGTCATCCTGACGGAGAATCGGTGTTCGAAGGATCGGGAAACCCACGGGTAAGTGTTTTGCAACATTGGAAATCCCGTAGCCCCGATGGGGTAAGCCCATGGTCATGGGTTAACGGTCGTATGGGCCACGACCTATAGCCAGGAGAGCTATCGTGAAAAATGAGCATCGAGATTCAGGGAATTGCGAGTCTTGGAGGCATGAGTATTTTGACATTGCCAACCTCGAAACCCCGACAAGAGTCATAGCTGTGGTCATATAAGGAGAGGACACATGGGACCAAGCTTTTAGTGCAGGCTAGCGGAGGTTGGAAGTGCATCGGAGATCGGGGATCGGTGATTCAAGTTGCCAGAACATCGCGGGAGTCAAAACCCCGATAGAAGGAATCCCGATAGAGGGAGGGGATTCCCTGAAGAGATTTCTGTGGGAGAAGTATTTCCCGTTAGGGAAATATAGAACCTTTGATTTCTTCGGGCCGAGGAAGGAGATAGGTCCTGAGGAAGTGGACCTGCCCCGTGAGGGTACGCCTGCGTCAAGTGGTATCAGAGCTTAGAAAAGCTTCTTTTCTTTTTGTAGCAGAGAAAAGGAGAATTCACCATGCCACCAAGGAGAAGGGGTAGACAATCAACCAACCCAGAGGAGGAAAGGGAATTGTCCAGAGAAAGAGGTAGGCAAGTGCAGAATCCAGACGTGGAGAGAGGAATGCGAAATCTTCGTGTCAGAATGGAGGACATGGAGATAAGAGAAAGGCGCAAAGCTGATGCAGGAGATATCAGTGAATCTGAAAGGGAATATGATGTTGGACATAGAGAAGAAGAAATCCCAAAGGAAGATGTAGCGAGTGAACGCTTACTAAAAGTTGTTGCGAGAATGAGTACCAAGGTAAAAATGGGCATTCCAGTTTATGAGGGAAATCTGGATGGGGAAGAGCTGCTAGACTGGATTAGAGCTCTAGACACTTACTTCGACTATGAATATATTGAAGAAGATAAGAAGGTCAGACATGCCATCACGAGATTAAAAGGACATGCAGCCTTGTGGTGGGATGAACTACAAGCTGGGACAGGATGATTGCAAAGATGAAGGAAAAATTCATTCCCAGGGATTATCAAATTTCTCTTTTCAGGAGGATGCAGAACCTGAGATAGAAGCTGATGACAGTGAAGGAGTATACTGAGGAATTTTACAGGTTGAATATCAGGGTAGGTCATCGTGAAAGCAATGACGAAAAAGTGGCCAGGTATATGAATGGATTGAGGTATGAAATTCAATATGAAATGAGTATGGAAACCATCCGAACGGTGGAGGATGCTTACCAAATGGTTCTGAAAGTTGAGGAGAAGCTGAGCCAAAAATAGTCAAAGAGGCCAAGGCAGAAGTCAGCCTAGAGGCAAGGCATTTTCCCAGGAAAGAATCCAGAAGCCCGGAGACGACTGGAAGAAACCTCAAACTCGGACATAGAGAGGTGGAAATTCACAACGAGGGAGATATGCTTAGCAAAGAGAATAGCATACTGAGCAGAGAGGAGGATATGCTAATAATGATAGGTTTCCTCGTACCAGAGGTAGAGGAAGAGGAAGAGGTGGAGTAATCACATGTTTCACATGTGGAAAGAATGGCCACAGGTCGTTCGAGTGCCCTGAGAAAAAGAAAGAAACTGGAGAGACTCACATCGCCGAGGCACAGAGGCGAGATGCTGAGGCAGAATACGTTGAAGGCGGAAGATCGTTGGTGATGCGAAAAGTCCTTTTGACGCCAGAAAAGGAGATGGAAAATACAACGCAGAGGAACAGTCCTTTTAGGACTGCTTGCAAGACCAAGGACCGAGTGTGCAAGGTCATCGTGGACAGTGGAAGCACCGATAATCTCATTTTGACCGAGATGGTGGAAAAGTTGGAGCTGGAGACAACTGATCATCCAAATCCATGCAAGATTTCATGGCTACAGAAGGGACATCAGGTAAATGTCACTAGATAGTGCTTAGTTGACATCAAAACAGGAGGATATAATGACAAGATTTTATGTGATGTCATTCCTATGGATGTTTGTCATTTATTGTTGGGTAGGCCATGGCAATATGATATAAATGCGATTCATGATGGGAGGATGAACACATACACCCTGAAGAAGAATGGGAGAACCCACATGTTGCATCCAATTAAGGATAAGGAAGTGAAGCTGGAAGTAAGCAACACAGTACTTCTCATGAGTGGGAAGGAACTTCTTACAAAAGTTAAGAAGAAGGAGGATCCACAATTCTTTGTGGTCAGAAAGCCAAGAATTGTTCTGACTAGCACAAGAGTGGATGATTTGCCAGAATAAGTTCAGGAACTGTTGGGAGAGTTCGTTGATATAGTAGTGGACGAACTACCTCGTTCGTTGCCACCGATGAGGAGTGTGAGTCATCATATAGACCTCATACCAGGAGCTAGTTTACCAAACAAAGCCGCGTACATATTGACACCACAAGAGAATGAAGAGGTTAAAATACAAGTCCAGGAGTTGGTGGACAAAGGTTTGGTCAGGGAAAGACTGAGTCCATGTGTTGTTCCAACAGTACTCAGTCCAAAGAAAGATGGAGGCTAGAGGATGTGCACTGATTCAAGAGCCATCAACAAGATAACTATCAGGTATAGATTCCCATTGCCAATAATGGATGATTTGATGGATTGCTTAAGTGGATCAATTTTTTTCTCAAAGATAGATTTGAAGAGTGGATATCACCAGATTCACATGAGAGAAGGTGATGAGTGGAAGACAGCGTTCAAGACAAACGAAGCTTTGTATGAATCGCTTGTCATGCCATTTGGCTTGACGAATGCACTGAGTACCTTTATGAGGTTGATGAATGAAGTCCTGAAGGAGTTCATTGGGAAATTTTTCATCGTGTATCTGGATGACATATTGGTTTTCAGGAAGATGAAGGATGAACATCTGAAGCATTTGGCTATAGTGATGAAGAAGCTATATTAGGAGAAGCTGTTGATAAACATGAAGAAGTCCTCATTTATGAAGATAGAGCTCATTTATCTGGGTTTTGTTATATCTGCAAATGAGTTGAGGATGGATCCGGATAAAGTGGAAGTGACCAAGAATTGGCCATCACTGAAGAATCTTTTTGAGGTGAGAATTTTTCATGGTTTGGCTAGTTTCTACCGAAAATTCATTAGGAATTTCAGTGGAATCAGCGCCGCAATGATGGACACAGTGAAGAAAAGACATAAATCTTTTCACTGGACAGAAGAGGCTGAGAAGAGTTTCAATTTGTTGAAATGGAAGATTACAGAACAACCAATTCTGGTGTTGCCGGATTTTCAAAAGACATTTTAGGTAAAATGTGATGCAAGCGGGTTTGCAATAGGAGCGGTCTTGAGTCAGGAGGACAGACCAATTGCATATTTCAGCAAGAAGCTGAATGAGGCAAAAGAAAAGTACTCCACGTATGATAAGGAATTCTATGCCATCATCCAGGCATTGAAAAAATGGAGGCACTATCTGATTCCAAAGGAATTTGTTTTATATAGTGATAACCATGCATTGCAGTTTGTGACTCAACAGGAAAAGTTGAATTAGAGGCATTTTAAATGGGTTGAATACGTGGAAAATTTCACTTTGGTAATAAAGCATATTTTTGGTACTGCTAACAAAGTTGTTGATGCTTTGAGCAGGAAGTGTTTGTTGTTGCAGGAGTTCAAAGTCTGGACGTTAGGCTTTGACGATCTCAGAGACATGTATGTGGATGACCAAGATTTTAAGGAAGCATATGAAGAAACTGAGAATCCAGTTCTCAGAGACAGAAGCCCTTGGACAGACTATATGATCCAAGATGGATTATTGTTCAGAGGAAATCAATTGTGTATTCCAATTTTCTCCATGAGGGAGAATCTGTTAAAGGAAAAACACAGTGGAGGATTGGCCGGACACTTCGGTCATGATAAAACATTTGCAAAGTTGAGCGAGTCATACTTTTGGCCAGGGATGCGAGTAGAGGTCAAGAGGTTTGTTGACAGATGCAGGATTTGCCAGCATTCAAAGGGAAGGAAGCATAATGTAGGTTTTTATCAACCATTGCCCATACCTGAGAAGCCGTGGGATGAAATTGGCATGGATTTCATATTGGGATTTCCAAGGACACAAAGAGGATTTGATTCGATCTTTGTGGTAGTGGATAGGTTTTCCAAGATGGCACATTTTATCCCGTGTCAGAAAACCAGTGACGTGACTTACATCGCAAATCTGTTCTTCAAAGAAGTCATTCGACTTCACGGCTTACCAAGGAGTATTTTTTCGGACAGAGACACAAAGTTCATAGGGAATTTTTGGAGGAGATTATGGAAGAAGCTGGGGACTAATTTTATGTTTAGTTCTTCTTATCATCCTCAGACGGATGGACAAATAGAAGTAGTGAACAGGAGTCTGGGAGACTTGCTGAGAAGTTTGGTGATAGAGAACCATAGCAGTTGGGACAATATATTGCCGCAGGAAGAGTTTGCTTATAATGACTCAGTGAAAAGGAGCACAGGAAAGAATCCATTTCAGATTGTATATGGCACACAGCCGAGAGGAGTTTTTGAATTGAGGGATTCAGAGCAGACTGCTACTAGCAGCGCTAGTGCAAGAAGAATTCGCTGAAGCAATGAAGGGACTTCACAGCCAGGTGAAGGAGCGACTGATGAAATCAAGTCAAGAATATAAGCGCAGAGCCGATCAATATAGGAGACAACTTCAGTTCGAAGTTGGTGATCTGGTTCTGGCACATCTGAGGAAAGAGAGGTTCCCGAGGGGAACATACAACAAGTTAAAGATGAAGAAAATCGGACCATGCAAGGTCTTGAGAAAATTCGGACAAAATGATTATGAGATTGAATTACCCGATGGGATTGGAATTTCTCCGATATTCAACATCGCGGATTTATACCCATACAAAACTGGGGGGAAAAAAACTGCAAGTGATGAACATCCAGAGATTCAGTGGAAAAAACAGATGCCAGTTGCAGAAAATCCACAGATGGAACAGATACTGGATAAACGAGTGGGTAAAAGAACCAGAAGGAAAGAATATTTTAAATATTTGGTCAAGTGCAAAGGCCATCCAGTTGAAGATGCTAGATGGGAGACTGAAGCAGTCATATAGAAGCATGGACAAACCGTGCAAGAGCTCATGGACAGGAGCCCATGAAAATTTTCAAGCGAGGGAGTATGATGCAGGAGCATCCCTCACGACAAGCAAGCCAACGTGGAAGCAGAGGACAGCTGGAAGACGTCAAGCGCAAGTTTTTTGAATTTCCATTGAAGTTGATGCGAGAAACATAAATGAGATCATTTATTGAAGGCGCCTTGGTAAAATGTAATCAGACCTTGAGCACCCCGCTCACGTCTGAGATAGATAGAGGCATTTATAGTAGTAAATGTAAGTAGGTAGAATTTAATATTAGATTAGACAATTCTAGAAGAAAGACGAAGAACGGATATAGACACCATCATTGTATTGTTGTATTATTATTATCAATTCAGGAAGAGTTAGAAGGATCTAGAGCATAGGAGAGAAGCAAAGAACTGTAGAAGAACACCCATGTATAGATCTTGAATTAATAGAAGAAGTTGATTCAGATTCATGTCTGTCGTGTTATTCTCTGTGCATGTGTGTTGAATGGTATGCTCATGAGTATTTAGTTCCTGTTATGCATTTGTTATTATGTTGTGTGTATGATTTCATGTGTTGAGAGTGAAATCTGAGAGGAAGTGGAATGAGTTACAATTGTTTCTCTATCTGAGCAAGGATTTATGCAAGGAGTGCAGTTAAATTCGTCCGCAAGGAGTGCGTTGATAGAAAGCTCAGATAGTCATCTCTTGTTCTCATTCACCCAGGTGTGAAATTGGGTTATACGAGCCGTGCAAGGAGTCCGTAGGCTAAGGAGGGTCTCAGTCGTGAAACTAAGTGAAGTATTGAAGGATTCCTGCTGCAGGTGTGTGCAGAGTCAGAAGAATTAAACACTTAGACGTGGTTGAGAACCGCCGCAAAGAGTGCGTGCAGAGAACCTCGTTGAGCTTGAAAGTGTGAAAATCTCAGGAAGGATAGGCCTCTGAGTCGTTGAGGAACAACATAGACAAGTGCAACTTGAAGTTGCAAGGGCGTCGCAGGTTGGCGAGTAGGCGAGCCAGTCTCGTAAGGAGACATTCAGTCATCTCGTGGATTTACGAAAGGAGGAGCGGACGGACGAAATCCTTTGAGGAGATTTCGCGAAGTCCCGTGGGCCGTTGGATCTCACGGAGGTGCAAGGAGGTTATGGCGAGAACGTCCAAACGGTTCCAAGCTCAGGAGAGATGGAGTCGTCGATTTGAACCACGAGGGTCGTTGGATCCGAGCGCATATCGAAGAATCAGAGTTTTTGAGAACAAAGAAATCTTGTCGCTTGGAATCACTATTCGCGATATCCCGACAAGATCCGAACCATCCATTGTTGAGGAACATGTGTCAGGAGATCCAAGAGAGTCGGATTTCGGCATATCGGGGTTTTCGAAGACGCAATACACGGATAGTTTGGAATCGCGATCCACGATATCCCGACAGGAGAGTTGTGTGGGCCACAGTCGAATCCAGTGGAAGACAGGTGGCACAGTATCGGGAAATCGGGAAATCAGAGTTCCTGAGTACAAGAGGCTTGGAACACCACAAATCATGAAATCCCGACAAGGAGTCAATCCATCGGTGTTTGGAGTTCATCGGGATATCGGGGATCCCGGTGACAAGTGGTTTGTGCACTTTGAAATCGCGATCCGTGAAACCCCGATCAGTGGGGGACAGCTGTCAGCACAGCAGGGCAGAGGGAAGAGCCGTAGTGGAAGCCAGTTGTCAGCCTGACGGAGAATCGGTGTTCGAAGGATCGGGAAACCCACGGGTAAGTGTTTTGCAACATTGGAAATCCTGTAGCCCCGACGGGGTAATCCCGTGGTCATGGGTTAACGGTCGTATGGGCCACGACCTATAGCCAAGAGAGCTATCGTGAAAAAGGAGCATCAGGATTCGGGGAATCGCGAGTCTTGCAGGCATGATTATTTCGACATCGCCAACCCCGAAACCCTGACGGGAGTCATAGCTGTGGTCATATAAGGAGAGGTCACGTGGGACCAATATTTTAGTGTGGGATAGCGGAGGTTGGAAGTGCATCGGAGACCGGGGATAGGTGATTCAAGTTGCCAGAACATCATGGGAGTCAAAACCCCGATAGAGGGAGGGGATTCCCTGAAGATATTTCTGTGGGTGAAGTATTTCTATATAGGGAAATAGAGAACCTTTGAGTTCTTCGGGCTGAGGAAGGAGATAGGTCCTGAGGAAGCGGACGTGCCCCGTGAGGGTACGCCTGCGTCAGTTTTCATACAAGTGTCATAGTCAAATAGTTAGTTGGGTCAAATCAAGTATCTACCCAATAGTCATAATAATTAATTACAATTATCAAATTCGAAATTCAGAATTGTCAGAAATGGCAAAATTTTTCCAAATTCGAATTTACTGAAAACGGAATAAATTTCCAACAAATTTAAATTTCAAAAATACTTTATTTTTTTTGGATGTCACAATAGGTGTCTAAGGTAACCAAGGATATCTAAGACAAAATTATGATTGAAGGTGATGAAAAGAAGGCTGAAATGCAAGGAAGGATAAATTCTTTTGATGGGGCTTTCTAAGGTATGTTATTTACAGGTCATCTCACCATTTTCGCTATAACGTGTTTAATATAATGACTTAGACCGTGAAATTTCTATTCCATTGAGAAAACATATTCGAGTATCTGTGGTAAATAATTTATCTTGTGGGTCATTGTACTTTTGTAGTTACACTCCGTGGAAAATATTGTTTGTGGCTAGTCCTGAAACTAGTCAAAAATAGGTGTTTCGGGTAAAAACGTCATAACTTCTTCACAACATATCCAAATTCAATGAAATGAAATGTGTTGGTTAGGGTAAAATTTTTAGTATGTTGTGTCACATTTTCATATCAATTCAACAAATATTTCGTGCGAGGCACGCTCTACACGGTTTCTCTCTAGAATAAGCCAGGATTCAGTAAGGTATGCCATTTTTGCTATAAATCCTTTTATGAGAGGTTCCAAGTAGTGACACCTTGAGGCATTGCATAAAACACACTGAAGAACATTGTGTATCATTTTCATATCTTTATACATTACAGGTACAAAGTTATGATTACTTCAAGTTAGGGTTGTTGACTAATCCAAAACTAGGCATGTGAGACTAAGGAAACGTTTGATCAAAATGTTAGTCTCTTATTTTTGAAGTTAA
>SNQJ01S0175073.1:0-20152 GCA_010110895.2 Picea sitchensis | reverse complement strand
TTTGTTGAAATTGCCTTGACACTTCTCTGACCAGTTAAACTTGGTCCATTTCTTTTGTAATGACATGATAGGGTAGGATATCTTCGAAAACCCTTCTATAAACCTGCTATAATATCCAGTGATTCCCATGAATGATCGGATATACGTTACATCCTTAGGTACTGGCCATTCCATAATGGCTTTTTTCTTCTTCGAGTCTACGACAATGCCTTCTACTGAAATTACATGTCCTAGATATTGTATTTCCTTTTAATAGAAGTCACACTTGTCAAATTTGGCGTACAGTTTGTGTTTCCTCAACGTTTGCAGAACTATACTTAACTGTTCATCATGTTCTACCTTTGTTTTTGAATAGACTAGAATATCGTCGATAAATACTACCACAAACTTATCTAAGTACTGTCTGAAAATACTATTCATCAGGCACATAAACGTGGCTGGTGAGTTAGTGAGTCTGAAAGGTATGACTACGAGCTCGTAATGTCCATATCTTGTCCAAAAAGTTGTTTTGCTTATGTCCTCATCTTTTATCCTAACTTGATGATAACCAGATCATAAATCCAACTTTGAAAAGATCTTTGCCCCACCTAATTGATCGAACAAATAATTTATCCTTGGTAAGGGGTATTTGTTCTTAATAGTCATTTTGTTCAGGTCTATAATCGATACATAGTCTTAGAGTACTGTCTTTCTTTTTCACAAAGAGGACTGGTGCCCCCGAGGGTGAGACACTCGGTCTGATATACTCTTTGTCCAACAATTCCTATAATTGTATTTTTAATTCCGTCAGTTCTGGTAGACTCATTGGGTACGGTGCTTTTGAGATAGGGGATGAACCAGGTAGTAGGTCTATGGAGAAGTCTATTTCCCTTATAGGAGGTAATTTTGGTATCTCATCTACAAACATGTCTCTGAATTCACATAGGACAACAAAGTCTTCTAACTTTGGTTTATCTTCTTTGTCTAACAAATTCATCACTTGGATGGAATAAACTTGACATCCCTTCCTCATACATTTCTTGAGTTGCATCGCTGCAACTTGTCTGATTGATACCATTTTTGGTATACATTGGGTTGTTCTAGTAGTCCCAAAATTGTCTTTATAGCTAAGTATCTTTGTATAACAATCTAGTACTACTTTGTGTTGTTCCAACCAATCCATCCTGATAATCATATCGTAAGATCCTAGTGGTAGGATGTTCAGATTTGTTCTTATATTATGACCATCTAAGCTAAACTCAAAATTAGAAATAAAGTCAACTACTTTCCTTTTTGTACCTGTTGCTAGTTGTACAAGCCATGATTTTGCGTGCTTCAGTTTCTTAACTTTATTTGATTCTACTACATCAGGGGTAATATAACTTAACATGGCTCCAGGGTCAATCAGAAGAGAAAGTCGAGTGTTATTGATTTTACCTTCGATTTCTACCACCGAGGACTAGTGGTCAGCTTGTCAACCATATATGGTTGCATTTATCCGATGCAGGCTTATGCCCACGTCTCCCACCATCGAGGCTTCCTGCAAATTATGAACAACAGTTCTGTTTGCTGAAATTAAATGTGGACAATTCCTCCTTAGATGAGGCTCTCTGCATTCCCAATACTTTAATGTCTCATGAGAGTTGTCCCCAAACTTCTTTGTTCCCAGTTTCATCGGTTTACCGTTGCTTTGCGTATTTGGATGATTGGAGTGAAAATCCTTTCTCGGAAAACTTTTTGTTGCTTTGCGATAAGGAGCTAGCTGGTATCCCTTCTTCCATTGGTTCATTCAATCTTGCTTCTTATCCTTCGAGGCTTTGGGAAACACTACCCATTGTTTATATTGGTCATAGCACATTCGTTATTTCCTGAATACTTCACTCAAGGACTTGGGATTGTCAAACTCAATTCTGTCCCTATAGGACTGTGGTAAATAGCTTAAGAATCGCTGGATTTTTACCTTATCCTCCCAGGTGTATGGTACAAACCTTAGTAGTTCCAGAAACTTATTTATAAGGTCATCCATCGTCGTATGTCTGAGTCGTAAATCGTAAAGTTCTTTCGTCTTCCTTTCATAATAGCTTTTAGAAAGGCATTGTTTCTTGAAATACTTCTTAAAGTTAGACCATTCCAACTATTTCTCCTTTAGTCCCTTGGCCAATTTCAGGTCTTTCCACCAAATGTTGGCTTTCCCTTTCAGATTGTAGATGGCCATTCTAACCTTCATGTTGCTAGAATAATTGTAGATCTAGAAGTATTTTTTGACGTCCAACAACCATGCCTCAACTTCTTCTACTGTCCTGAATTCTCCATCAAAGATAGTTTTTTTAATCTTTTTAAATTCTCCTTCAAGGTGGTCTACTTGTTTTCTTTTTACGTCTGGTTTAGTTTTGTCTTCAGCTGAAGGCGTTCCTTTAGAAGAACTGTCTCCTTTTTCTGTTTCTGGCCCAGAGTTCTTGGAGGACCTTTTGCTGACCTCTTCATTATGGTTATCATACTTTGGGATTTTCTTGGTGACTATACTGTGCAACAAGACTTCATTTATCTCTTGTTGTTCCTGTTGTGCTTTCTTCAATTTTTCATTGTCAATTTTGAAAATTTGTAGTTCAACAATAAGACTCCTTATTGTTTCCAACACCTTCGTAAGTGCGCTTCCATCACTGTTCTGTCTTGGATCTCCAGGAGGTCTTTGCTACGAATTTCCTTCCATCCTGATTTCTGCATTGTCCCGAGCTACCATAATTAATACAAAGTAGAAAGGGCTTTATGTTTTTAACCATAAGGTTTATTAGTTTTACATAAATCAGAACATATACTAAGAAACTAATGCAGCCCTGTTCAGGCCCAGTGTTGTAACTTTTTCTCTGATACCATATGTAATAAACCTCAATTTCGTCATAAAAAAAAATCTTCTAAGATAATTACGCTCTAAGTCTATATGATAGATTTATAATAAGGGGAGTAATCCTTAATATTTAAAACTGTGATGCCCTGTGTATTCAATTCCTTTTTTCTAACATTTCAGGTCCATAGTCTAGTGTTTATTCTTCAATACTCATTTAAGTTATACTCATCTTTGTAAGTGGTTAAATGTTAAAAACTTTGTAGTAATGCGGAAAATAGACATAGGCCTGGTACTTAGGATTCCAGCCTCTTATTTAACATCCACCTTCACACACGCACACAAGCCTAAACTTCAAGACCCTGAGAACTTTAGAGACACAAGGAAGGGGGTAAAAATATTTTCTTTAAAATTTGATTTGTTGGTTTTTCTTTTGATAAAGGTGACCACAGACTTTGAGGTATTCCTTGGAAATTATTATGTTGACTGAGATTTGGTAACCCGATTAAATACTTGGTTGGAAGCGAACTCTAAGGTGGCAGTTTATTAATCCTTTCCAGGATTAACTAACTCCAACCACCGATGCTAACTGAACTAGTAGTAAAAGGGTTTTGAGGAGATCCTTACTTGTCCTCTTAATTTACTAAATGTGACTAGATGTATTGTTAGTCGAGTTTAATTTTCTATCCATCCATTAATGGAGGTGGAGGGGAAATGAGAGTCGCTATGTTCCCTCATCCAACCCGAACACTCCACTTCACTGCTGTCACATGGTTCATTTCCTCGTCATACCCACCACATTCAATATGCACGGGGCTCATGATTTAGGGTAGCATCCATGATTCATTTTCATCTTTGTGTCAATCTACTCTAAGTTGAATCTTTTGTTTTCCTCGGTTTCTTGACTTTACTATGCACGTGGCATGGTGGCTTGGAGCATCTCCCATATTTCTCCTATTTGGTAAGTATCTATCCTAAAATAATAATTTTACTGTAGGATTTCTTTTATCTTTTTCAGCTTACTGTTCTGGTATTATCTTGTTTATTGCCCATAGGCCCTTCTTTCTCTCCTCCTGTACACGTCGTTTTTTTTGTTACTATTCCAGGTTATGCTTTGTCAAAAAAGAAATTGTATGTTTAAATGTGTTAGGGTATTATACATGCTTGTATGCTAAACCTATTTTTTTCCATGATTCTGGAATCCCTCTGGAAAGTTATTTCTATTCGGGTGGTGAAAAGAAAAGGGGTTCATCTATCACGGTTCTCCTAATACTCCTCGAAAATTCGTAAGACTATAATTTTTCCTTATTTGAGAGTCTCCCAGAAAGAAATAGTAGTTGGCCAAACCCTTAAGAATGGATTATACTCTGACTGAAGTTAAATATGTTCGGGTTATGTTCTGCGTGCCCCCTTTACTCTTTCCGAGTGTCTTACAAGGCATGCACGTTTGGGGTTTTGGCATCGTGTTGACCCTGCATTTCCTTCAAAGTTATTTGTAGAGTGTTAGATAGATCATTGGTTATGTTCTATTGTTTCTTTATATTTCTATAAGATRGTTCTTGAGTTTATGCTTATTATGCAATTTGGTCATGTTTCAACATTCGTGTATTGGTTCTTTGTTCTGTTCTTGTTTCGGTCATTCATTGATTATTAAYGCTAATGATGGGCCCCTTTTGTTTTACGAGGGTACCCATMAGGAATTCTATGACTCCTCTTCCCCTTCCAGGTCTGGAGAATTACGTGGCTCTTGGCGATGGCAAAGGATATCATATCCCTCCACTTAAGTTAAGTATTACTTTGGCGAACTCTTTCCTAATGCTACTCCTTTCCTTTTTTTGTTTATTTGTATTTATATTGAACAAAGCTTAAGTGTGTTCCTTGCAACTCTGTGCAAGGATTTCGAGGATGCGAGGACACACGCACAGAGATTTCACCCCCCCCTTAATAGGTACTCGGGTTCCATTTTTCCCCTACTAAGAAGGCCTAGATAGTTAATGGTAGAAGAATTCAACTAAGGAACCATTTATGTAATTGGTTCACTGTGTGTTAGCTTTTAACTTCGTTACTCCTTCTCACAGTCGAGTTCCAAGAGTCAACTTTAAATTCTCTATAATTACCCAAAGATTAAATCGATTTCTTACTATGACTTGTATTAAGAATTATTCGAAGGAAAAGTATGACTGATTTCTTCCCTATACTGGGACTGTTTTCTCGACATTTATGAAATGAAATGAATTGTGAATGGTATTTTATTTCCATCTCTTGTAGCCTTACTTCAATTCGTTTTTGGCATCATAGGTCCTCGACATACCTATAAGCATGTTGGTAAATAAAAACACTTTTGTTTTCTCTTGTAATGTTTTATCCTGGATCTCTAATAGTTTAGACCTATCTTTCTTTTGTGTTCAAAACGAGTGTACTCCAATTATTTTTCCTAAAATTAAATACCTTGTTTTCTGAACGTACAAATGTCTGAGTTAATCATTTTCTTTTCAAGCTGGTGCAGCCGGAATCTAAGCCTTAGGTATTAAGAAGAGTCTGAGATTTAATAATGTAACGTGAATTATTTCTCCGTGTTTTGATTTTGGCATATTCCTTTACAATTGTATGCTACTAATTCTATTCCATCCGTTATAACAATTACTGAATGAGCATTTACATATGTATATTCATAACTGCATTCATAAGTTTATTTGATACTTCATAAACCCCTTTTAAATCAATGGGCCTTTAAATCTGTACAGTTAAAAAGGATATAATACTTCTGAAATTCTTTCCAGTTTTCTACAAATGTTTACAACTCCTAAAATTCTTTCTGGTTTTCTATAAATGTTTGCACATGTTTGAAAATCCACTACAGAAATATCGTTCATTGTCAAGATCATTGCATGATTTAATTAATGAATTTAATTGAAATTGCATGATGAATTTAATGCTTCGATCATAATAGTTCTATCCTAGGAATGACTAAAACATAGTAGTTTTGTAATAGTTCATCGTCTGCATTCAATTCTATTACTGGCTGCATAATATATGTTGTTTATAAACACATACACTTGTGGAACCTGTGATGACAATGGGTCACCAATATAGTAGTAATATAAGTATATTCTTTAATAGAATAGATGATTATTCAATATATAACATACGAAAACCATACAGATACAGTCATTCCTACAATAGATAATAAATTGTAATCACACACACACACACACACACACACACACACACACACACACATATATATATATATATAAGTTGATATGTAACATAGATACAAACATGCTCAACTCCAATTATTTATGTATAGATCTTCCTATATTTTAGCTAAAAAAATAAATGTACCCTTGTAGATAGATCGGTTCTTTCAAGTTCATTTGTACATAGATAATTCTACCTAGAATTTTAACTTTTGATTGTAACTTCAGACAGATGAACACATATCATCCATGGAAATTATTTCAACTTAACACAAACAAATGCATAATATCAGATACCCAAAATCATTCAAGCAAAGAAGGAGGAATTTAACATATCTGAAGAAATTAGTGGAAAGACAAAGAGAACAACCACGCTCCTCCTACTATAGAATAGGGTAGCCAAAATCACTTGCTCGATTAACCCCCTAGCCTGACCAGAATCCAGAGTGAACTTCTAGACTCCTCTTCAAAAATGTCCTTCAATTTCAAGAGATTCCTCTTGCCTCACACTCACCTTAGGTGTTCATAAGAGCAAGTAAAATCAATAGTCTCTTTTCCCAACATACTTGGCGTCATTCGAGCTTCCTCACATATGCTATTTATCAATTTGCCTAGGTCTTTTTCCTCCTTTGGGAATTTTCGCTGTACTTTTCTAAATCTCTCATTCTTTAGGGGCTGCTAATGGCCAAATAGTTGATTTGACACTTGTAACAATCATCCTAGAGGTAGTTCCAGCATGTTCCCCACCCATGGAGTCATGTCAACTCAAGTAATCAATAAAATATTTTTTTTGATGCAGGAGCCTCACAACAAGCAAGTTAATGTGGATGAGGACAGCTCGAAGACGCCCAACTAAAGTTTTTGAATTTCCATTGAAGTTGATGCACCAAACATAAATGAGATCATTTATTGAAGGTGCCTTGATAAATGTAATCATACTGAGCACCCCGCCAATGCCCCAGATGTAATGAGGCATTTGAGTAGTAGTAGTAAACAAGTAGGTAGAATTGAATAGATTGTGATGCTTCTAGAAGAAAAGATAGGAAAATGGATATAGACAATCTCATTGTGGTTGTTGTATTATTATTATCAATTCAGAAGAGTTAGAAGCGATCCATAGTATGAGAGAAGCAAAGAATCAGAAGAACAATCGGCGTACGCATTCCTTGAATTAATAGAAGAAGTTGATTCGCATTCATGTATGTCATGTTATTCTCTATGTATTAAGTCTCATGGAATTCTATGCTCATGAGTATTTACTTCTTGTTATGCATTTTCTATTATGATGTGTGTGTGATTTCATGTGTTGAGAGTGAAATCTAAGAGGAAGTGGAATGAGTTACAACTGTTTCTCTCGAAAGCAAGGATTCCTACAAGAGTGAAGTTGACGTCCAAGAAGGAGCGCTGACGTAAAAGTCGTGATAGTCATCTCTCATTCACCCGTGTGAAATTGGGTTATACAGCCGGTAAGGAGTGTGCGTTAAGGAGGGTCCTCTACCAGAACCGAAATGGCATTGAAGGATTGCCATTGTAAAGCAGAGTCAGAACAAATCAACACTTAGACGTGGTTGAGAACTGCCGCAAGGAGGCGGTGAGAACCTCGAGGTTGAAAGTGAAAAGCTCGTGAAGGATATAATAACATAGACAAGCGCTAATTTTGAAGCCGTGCGCGCAGGGCTACAGCAGGGCAAGCCAGCCTTGTAAGGAGACATTCACCATCCTGCGGGATTTCCACGATGCATGCATCTAAACTTTGAGGAGATTTCATCAAGTCCCAGGTCAGTTGACTAACGAGGCAAGGATGTTATGGCGAATGTCCAAAGGTTCCAAACTCGAGAGGGAGTCATTTGAAACCACTTCCAGGGTCGCTGGATCCAAGTGTACATCGAGAATCTAATTTCGAGAAATCCGCAAAATTTTGCCGTTGGAATCGCGATTCACGACATCCCGACAAGATCCGAATCCATCCATTGTTGAGGGACATGCCGAGATCCACGTAGCTCCGAAGTCCCGCGATACCGTGTTTTCAAGACGATACACGATAGTTTCAATCGCTGACCGCAATATCCCCGGCTGTGAGAGTTGTACCGGGTTTAAAGTGGAAGACAAACGAGTTCTTTGAGTACAAGAGGAACACCACAAATCATGATAACTCAATAAGGAGTCAATCCATCGGCGGTTTGGAGTTCATCGATATCGCAATCCGGGTGACAAGTTGTTTGTGCACTTTGAAATCGTGATCCGCGAAAACCCGATGAGTGGGGGCTAGCTGTCAGCATAGTGGGCTGAGGGAAGAGCCGTAGTGGAAGCCGTCATCCCGATGGAGAATCGCGTTCGGCTGATCGGGAAACCTACGTAAGTGTTTCAGTAACATTGAAATCCCGTAGGGACACCGACGGCGTTCGTATCACGCGTTAACGGTCGTATGGGCCATGACCTATATCCAGGAGAGCTATCGTGAAAAAGGAGCATCGATTCAGGGAATTGCGAGTCTTGGAGGCATGAGTATTTTGACATTGCCAACCTTGAAACCCCGACGAGAGTCATAGTTTTGGTCATATAAGGAGAGGTCACATGGGACCAAGCTTTTAGTGCAGGATAGCGGAGGTTGGAAGTGCATCGGAGACCGGGGATAGGTGATTCAAGTTGCCAGAACATCGCGGATGTCAAAACCCCGATAGAGGAGGATTCCCTAAGAGATTTTGTGGGTGAAGTATTTCCATAGGGAAATAGAGAACCTTTGATTTCTCTGGGCCGAGGAAGCAGATAGTCCTAGGAGCGCACGTCTCCATGAAGTACCACGGCATCGAGCTTAGAAAAGATTCTTTTGAGCCTCGTGAGTAGAGAAAAGGAGAATTCACCATTACCATGAGGGGAGACAATCACCCCACTCCGTGAGGAGGAAATGGAATTGTCCAGAGAAAGAGGTAGGCAAGCGTAGAATCCAGACGTGGAGAGAGGAATGTGAAATCTTCGCGCGAATGGAGTACATGGAGATAAAGGTGCAAAGATGATGAGATAATGCTGAATCTGAAAGGGAAAGGCGATGTCGTATTACAGAAAGCAACCTGGTAGGAAGATGTACGAGTGTTACTAAAAGTTGTTGTGAGAATGAGTACCAAGGTAAAAATGGACATTCCAATTTATGAGGGAAATATGGATGGGGAAGAGTCGTCTAGACCGGATTAGAGCTCTAGACAATTTACTTCGACTATGAATATTGAAGAAGATAAGAAGGTCATACATGCCGCCATGACAAGCGGACATCCGCCTTTGGTGGTGGATGAACTACAAGCCGGGACAGGATGATTGCAAAGATGAAGGAAAAATCATCCTGCGGATATCAATGCCCGTGAGGATGCGTAACTCGGTGATTTAAGCCGATGACAAAGTGAAGGAGTATAACGAGGAATTTTACATGTATCAGGGTAGGTCATCACAAAAGCAATGACAAAAAGGTGGCCAAGTATATGAATGGCTTGGAGGCATGAAATTAAGATGAAATGAGTATGGAAACCATCCAAAAGGTGGAGGATGCTTACCAAATGGCTCAAAGCTGGGGAGAAGTTGAGCCGAAAATAGATTCAAAGAGGCCAAGGCGTATCGTACCAGAGGCGCTGCATCGTTCAGAAAGAATCCAAGCTTCCAGAGACGACCGAAGAAACCTCATACTCGTACTGAGTGAGGTGGAATTTCACAGCGAGGGAGATATGCTTAGCAAAGAGAATAGAATACTGAACAAAGAGGAGGATATGATGAAAATGATAGGTTTCCTCGTACCATAGGTAGAGGAAGAGGAAGAGGGTAATCACACAGCCAATGGAAAGAATGGCCACTGGTCGCTCGGGAAAGCTCCAAAGAAAAGAAAAGAAATCGAGACTCATCACTAAGGCAAAAGGCGAAGATGTCGAGGCGTATCATCAAGGCGGAAGATCGCTTAGGATGCGAAAAGTCCTTTTGACGCCGAAGAAGGAGATGGAGAATCCAAATGGTGAACAGCTCTTTTCAGATCAGCTTGCAAGACCAAGGATCGAAAGTGTGCAAGGTCATCGTGGACATTGGTAGCACAGATAATCTCGTTACAACCGAGATGGTGGAAAAGTTGAAGATGGAGACGACTCCGATCATCCAAATTCACGTTTCCATGGCTACGTAATATCGTGCAAATGTCACTAAACAGTGCTAGTTGACATCAAAATAGGAGGATATAATGACAAGATTTTATGTGGATGTCATTCCTATGGATGTTTGTCATTTATTGTTGCAGGGCTACAGATGATATAAATGTGATTTATGATGGGAGGATGAACACATGTCTATCTCCAAGAAGAATGGGAGAACCCACATGTTGCATCCAATTAAAGATAAGGAAGTGAAACCTGAAGTAAGAAACACTTTACTTCTTATGAGTGGGAAGGAGTTTCTTACAGAAATGGAGAAGAAGGAATATCTGCAATTCTTTGTGGTCAGAAAGTGGAGAATTGTTCGACTAGCACAAGAGTGGATGATTTGCCGTATTGTGCCCTCAGGAATTGCTGGGAGAGTTGGATATAGTAGTGGATGAACTACCGTCATGTCAATTCCATGAGAGTGTGAGTCATCATATAGACCCTCATACAAGCGAGCTAGTTTACCAAACAAATCCGCCGCGATAGATCATCGCCACAAGAGAATGAAGAGGTTAAAAGACAAGTCCGGGAGTTGTTGGACAGGAGAAAGATCGAGTCCATGTGTTGTTCCAACAATACTCAAATTCAACGAAGATGGATAATGGAGATGTGCACTAACTTCTCATCACCAAGATAATCCATCGCATAGATTCCACGTCATCAATGGATGATTTGGTGGATTGCTTAAGTGGGGCAAAAATTTTTTCAAAGATAGATTTGAAGAGTGATATCCACCGTGATTCGGGTGATGAGAGAAGGTGATGATGGAAGAAAGCGCTCAAGACAAATCCAAGCTTTGTATGACCCATTGGTCATGCCATTTGGTCGCACCTTTATGATTGATGAATGAAGTCCCGGCGATTCATCGAAATTTGTCATCATGTATCCGATGATACACATTGGTCGAAGACGCATGATTTAACATCCTAAGCATTTGGCTATATGATGAGGAGCTAAACAGTGATTGACAAAAGCTCATTTATCTGGGTTTTTTTTATATCTACAAATGAGTTGAGGATGGATCCTGGATAAAGTGGAAGGATCAAGAATTGGCCACCGAAGAATGTCGGTGGTGAGGTTTTCATGGTTTGCCAGTTTCTACCGTAACCATTAGAATTTCAACCGCCACAGAATGATGATCACTGAAGAAAGACATAAAATCTTTCACCGACGTATATCGAGAAGAGTTTCAATTTTGAAATGGAATACTACTTCGAACAACCACCGGTGTTGCTTGATTTTCAAAAGACATTTTAGGTAAAACGTGATGCAAATGGAAGTTTGCAATAGAGCTAGTCTTGAGTCAGGAAAACAAGCCAATTGCATATTTCAGAGAGAAACTCGATGAGGCAAAAGAAAGCAATTCACGATGATATGAATTTATGCCATCATCCGCATTGAAAAATGGAGGCACTATCTCGATTCAAAGGAATTTGTTTTATATAGTGATAACCATGCATTGTAGGAAGCTCAGACTACCGTGAGAAGTTGAATCAGAGGTATGTTAAATGGGTTGAATACATGCAAAAATTTCACTTTGGTAATAAAGCATATTTCTGGTACCGCTAACAAAAGCTTGATGCCTTGAGCAGAAGTGCTCGATGTTGCAGAGTTCAAAGTCCGATCGCTAGGCTTGAGGACCCCGCACATGTATGTGGATGACCAAGATTTTAAGGAAGCATATATTAAACGAGAATCCAGTTCTCAGAGACAGGATTCCTTGGACAGACTATATGATCTAAGATGGATTATTGTTCGTAGGAAATCAGTTGTGTATTCCAATTTGCTCCATGAGGAAGAACTTGATGAAAGAAAAACACAGCGGAGGACTAGGCCGTGACACTCGTCATGATAAACATTTGCAAAAGCTGGGAGCCAGCTCATATTTTTGGCCAAGGATGTGAGCAGAGGTCAAGAGGTTCGTTGACGTGATGCGGATTTGCCGCGATCCGTATGAAGGAAGCGTATCGCGGTTTTATCATCCATTGCCCATACTTGAGAAGTCATGGGATGAAATGCATGGATTTCATATTGGGATTGCCAAGGACAATAAAGAGGATTTGATTCGATCTTGGTAGTGGATATGTTTTCTCAAGATGGCACATTTTATCCCGTCGAAAACCGCTGACGCAATTTACATCGCAAATCGTTTCTTCAAAGAAGTCACCGACTTCACGCTTACCAATGAGTATTTTTCTCGACAGAGACAATAAAGTTCATAGGGCATTTTTGGAGTAAATTATGGAAGAAGTTAGACTAACTTCTTATCATCCTCGCATCGGATGGACAAACGTAAGTAGCAGAACGTGAGTCCGAGACTTGCCGAGAAGCTTGGTGATAGAGCACCATAGCAGCTAGGACAATACATGTCGCAGACGAAGCCTATTTATAATGACTCAAAGGAATAGAGCACAAAAGAACTATCGATTGTATATGGTATCATTATCCGAGAGGATTTTTTTGAATTGAGGGATTCAGAGAAGATCGCTACTAGCAGCCGCTTAGTGCGTAAGAATCTTTAGAAGCGATGAGGGAACTTCACAGTCAAGTGAAGTAGCGACTGATGAAATCAAGTCAAGAATATAAGCTGCCAGAGCCGATCACATAGAGACAACCGCCTCGGGTTGGTGAATTAGTTCTAGAACGTTTTAGGAAAGAGAGGTTCCCGAGGGAACATACAACAAGTTAAAGATGAAGAAAATATCTAATTCATGCAAAGGTCACCAGAAAAATTCTGGACAAAATGCTTATGATTGAATGACCACGGGGACTGACATAACATCGCGATTTATACCCATACGTAATCAAACATAAACCCAAGTGATGAACAGCCGAGATTCAAGGAAAAAGGATGCGAAGGTGCAAAATCCATAGATGGAAACAGACATCGATAAACGAAAGTGGGTAAGAAGACTAGGCGAAAGTAATATTTTGAATATTTGGTCAATTGGAAAGGCCATCCAGTTGAATATTTTAGCTGGGAGACTGAAGCAGAGACATAGAAGCATGGACAAACCATGCGTGATCTCATGCACATGAGCCCATGAAAATTTCAAGTTTAGGGAGTATGTGAGCATCCTCACGATAAGCAAGCTAATGGCGAGATACCGAAGACGGCCCAAATAAGTAAGTTTTGAATTTCCATTGAATTTGATGCACCAAACATGAATGAGATCATTTATTGAAGGCACCTTGATATAATGTAATCATACCTTGAGCAACTCTTCACATCTCAGATAGACAGAGAATTTATGATAGTAAAGGTAAGTAGGTAGAATTTAATAGATTAGACAGCTCTAGAAGAAAGAGGAAGAACGGATATAGACACCTCATTGTATTGTTGTATTATTATTATCAATTCAGAAGAGTTAGAAGGATCCGTATATTAGAGTATAGAAGCAAAGAATCAGAAGAACACCCATGTACGATCTTGAATTAATAGAAGAAGTTGATTCAAGATTCATGTATGTCGTGTTATTCTCTGTGCATGCGTGCTGGAATGTTATGCTCATGAATATTTTACTTCCTATTATGCATTTTATATTATGATGTGTTTTATGATTTCATGTGTTGAGAGTGAAATCTAAGAGGAAGTGAAGTAGTTACAATTGTTTCTATCCGGTATAAGATTCCCGCCGAAGGAGGCAAATAGTCAGCCAGGCGATGTGTTGATAGAAAGCTCTATAGTCAGTTTGTTCTCATTCACCAGGGTGAAATTATTACACGAGCCATGCAAGAGGAGTCCAGCAGTTATGAGGGTCTCAAAAGAAGTGAAACCGAATGGCGCGATTGAAGGACCGTTGTCAGCAGGTGTGCACAAATAAGAATCAACACTTAGACGGGTTGAGAACCGCCAAGAAGCGAGGCAGAGAACCTCGCTGAGGTTGAGTGTGAAAAAGCTCGTAGGCGATAGGCCTCGAGTCAACGAGAACAAATACAGAAGTGCTACTCGAAGTTGCAAGGGCGCCGCAGCTGGCGAAGAGGGCTAGCCACCGTAAGGAGACATTCAGTCATCCCGTGGATTTACGAAAGGAGGATGGATGGTCGAAATCCTTTGAGGATATTTTGCGAAGTTCCGTGGGTCGTTGGATCTTGTGGGGTGCAAGGAGGTTATGGCGAGAACGCCCGAAGGTTCTGCCAAGGAGAGGTGGAGTCATCATTTGAACTATCGTTGACTGAAAGACGGAGAATCGAGATTTGAGAACAAAGAAATCTTATCGATTGAATCGCCATTCATGATATCTCCACAAGACCGAATCCATCCACAGTTGAGGGACACGGTTAGGAGATCCAAGAGAGTCGATTAAGCCATTAGTTTCACGAGATACACGTATTGGAATCACGACCACATATTCCCGACCGAGAGTCAGGCCACAATTGAAGCCGCGGAAGACAAAGCACAAAGATTCGAAATCAGAAATCGTAGTTCCGAGTAAAGAGGCTCGAACGCCACAATATCGAAAATCCCGACAAGGAGTCAAACCATCAACGTTTGGAGTTCATCGAGACATTCAGATCCCGTTGACAAGTGCTTTGTGCACTTTGAACAGGATCCGCGAAAACCCCGCATCAGTGGGGACGTTGTCGCCATTGTGCTGTATGCAGGGAAGATATAGTGGAAGCCAACCGTACCGACGAGAATCTCCATGGTTCGGCGATCTGAAACCCACGTGTAAGTGTTTTTCAACATTGGAAATCCCGTAGTCTCCGACGTGGGTAAGCCCGCGGTCAGCGGGTTAACTGGCCGATATCCATGACCTATAGCCGAGAGCATTCTGTGATGTGTGTGAGTATTTCGACATCGCCAACCCCGAAACCCTGACGGGAGTCATAGCTTTGGTCATATAAGGAGAGGTCACCAAGCTTTAGTGCTGCCAGCTGAGGTTGAAGAAAGACGGAGATCTGAGGATCTATGATCAAGTTTCCGCAATCATCATGGAGTTCGACAGAAGGAACCTCGACAGGAGGATTCCCCAAGACATGATTCGCGAAGTATTTTCCGATAGGGAAATAGAGAACCTTTGAGTTCTTCTGCCGAGGAAGGAGATAGGTCCTCGAGGAAGACGTCTCCGCGAGGGTACCGCATCGCTTTCATACAAGTGTCATAGTCAAATAGTTAATTGGCTCAAATCAGTTCTCTACCCAATAGTCATAATAATTAATTACAATTATCAAATTCAAATTCAGAATTTCCATAAATAAAAAAAAAAAAAAAAAAAAAAAAAAAAAAAAAAAAATTTAAATTTCAAAAATACTTATTTTGATCTCACAATAGGTGTCTAAGGTAACCAAGGATATCTAAGACAAAAATTATATGATTGAAGTTGAAGAAAACAAGGCTGAAATGCAAGGAAGGATACATTCTTTGATGGTGCTTTCTAAGGTATGTTATTTACTTCGTCATCTCTACCATTTTCGCTTATAACGTTTAATATAATGGCTTCTATTCCATTGAGAAAACATATCCAGCATCAGGAAAATAATTTTATCTCTAGGTCATTGTACTTTGATTTACACTCTGTGAAAAATATGGTTTGTGGTTAGTCCTAAACTAGTCTAAAACAAGCGTTTCGCGTAAAAACGCCATAACGCTCTCACAACATATCCAAATTCAATGAAATGAAATGTTTTGGTTAGGGTAAAATTTTGAGGCATGTTGTGTCACATTTTCACATCAATTCAACAAATATTTCATGGCACGCTTCTACACCCGCTTCTCTCTAGAATAAGCCATGATTCAAGAAGGTATGCCATTTTGCTATAAATCCTTTTATGAGAGGTTCCAAGTAGTGACAGTTTGAGGAATTGCATAAAACACAATTGAAAGAACATTGCGTATCATTTTCAGATCTTTATACATTACGTGCAAAGCTATGATTACTTCAAGTTAGGATGTTGACTAACTAAAACTAGTACGTGAGACTAAAGAACGCTTGATCAAAAGACGTTAGTCTCTTTATTTTTGAAGCGCGAAAGGTTTGCAGAATGTGATCATATACACCACTGCTACGAGCTACAAATCAGATTTGGATGATGAAATTCGTAAGGGCTTTTGGTTGAGGCATTGATTCATCCAACCACATGACTGGCGGTGGTTGTTTATGAGCCGTGTTGATTACAAGTTATTTGCGGCTGTGCTGGCATGGTTGATGCAATTGTTTATGGTACATGTTGATTTCAAGTTGATGCATGGTTCAGTTTATTGGCATAAGCTAGCATCTCACAATGATTGTGTTGACAAGGTTCCATCATTCCACTCTAGTACTGTGGTGGTAGGACGGGAGTTGTAGCCGAGAACAGGGGTTGTGGAAGCCTTTGGATGTAGCCGAGAATTTGGGAGTTGGAGCTCCCTCAAGTTGTAGCCTGAGAAACTAGGGGTTGGGTTGGAGCCTCCTTCGAGTTTTAACCGGAAAACAAAGGAAGTTGGTGCTTCCAATGAATGTAATCTTCAAGACATATAATAAAAATATTCTGTGGTTTTCTCACGATTTAGGTTTCCACGTAAACACTGGTGAACTGTATATGTATGTTCTGTTCATTGTTTCATTGTTTATTTACTCTGCGTTTATTGGATGATAATGTTTCATTGTTATAACACTTGATTATATGGTTAAAAAAAATACAGTCTCTCTCATTACCTGCATTCACCCCTCTCAAGTAATCCAATAGGAGACTACATAGATTATTCCCAAGTAAAAAAGGTAAGAACCAAAGAGAAATATTATTCCTCTTCAAAACCCTCTATATATAATCTTAGAAATAAAATACTTCATTATATATATACATACATATATATATATATATATATATATATATATATATATATATTATTCCCATAATGATGATGATGATGAAAAAAAAAAAAAAAAAAAAAAAAAAAAAAAAAAAAAAAAAAAAAAAAAAATGAAGATTTCACCAAGATTCCATTTAAGAAAAACTCAAAAATAGAATGTTTAGAGGGCATCATTTTAAATGTTTATATATATATATATATATATATATATATATATATATATATATATATATATATATATATTTAGATTTAAATAATATTATCATAAAATTTGTTATGAAAATGAAATAAAAAAAAAAAAAAAAAAAAAAAAAAAAAATATATTTTTAAATTTTTATTTTTTAATTGTTTTATGTTGAAACAATAAACTCTAATTAATTAAAAATAGTTTTAAATCTTATTGTAATTGATTAACAAATAAATTTAAGCTAATTTAACAAAGTAGGCTTTTTTTGTTGGTAGTTAATTGAATTTGACCATTTAAGTTTTTAGCTTTTAATCACTGATACTATTGGATTACTGAGAGAAGGGTGAATCAATAATAGAGAATTTAATCTTTTTTCGCTACCATAAAATGCAAGTGTTATATCAATGAAGAATTATCATCCAATAGTTGCAAGAGGTAAATAAACAATGAACAAATGAGAAATCACACATACACAGAAACTTCAAGAGCCTTTACGTGGGAAACACAAAGCGAGAAAATTAAATTGTTTTTAATTATGTATTTAATTACATCTATTGGAAGCACTAAATTCTTTTTTTTCACTGCACGGGAAGTTGAGGTTCCAACCTAGTTTCAAAGCCTGAGGGATTATCCAAATCCTCAATTTCACTATAACCAAAAGGAGGCTACAACCCCCTTGTTTTCATCGGCTACAACCGAAAGGTGGACACAACCACCGCCCTTTCTCATTTCAATTCACTCTCGATGTATAAGAATGATGAAACCATCATATAATCTATCTCATGGAGATATAATGCTGTAAACCTCAGTATGAATCAAACGCCATCAAACAACTCGTACTAATAACTGAACCATTACACAACAACTCATAGTCATCACCAAGATTAATATGTGACTCTAATAATATACCAATACAAGTATTTTATCATCCATAAACCATTTTTCAACAATACTACTAAAAAGTGCATCCAAACCTATACCAAGTATGTACCAATGATGTATCAACTACTATCAACTATGACTATCAATATGTACCAACATCATCAACTATATACATCTCATGTATAAAGCTAATGCTTCAACTACTTGTCTCAACTTTATGTAACTCCAATATGTACCTCAAACAAAGCCAACAACATATACTATCATAACCATCAAAAGTTATATAGAGATACATCACACTATGCATAACCAACTACCATAAACCATTACATAAAACCATGTACCACAACCTCATTGTTATAGAACCTCTATTTGTAACATACTCTCAACCAAAATCCCTCATCAATTTCATCATCCAAATCTTATTTGTAACTATGTAATAGACTCCGTGTATATGATCACATAATTAAAAACCTTACTTAACTTTAACAACTAGAGACTAGCATTTTTATCAAACTTACTTTAGTCTCACATGACCACTTCAAATTAGTCAACAACCTAACTTGAAATAATCATAACTATAAAAATTCAGAATGAATAACCTTCCAAATGGTACACAATGTTCTTCAGTTGTCTTTTATAAAGTCCCCTGTGATTTTCACTACTTGGAACTTCTCGTAAATGAGTTATAGCAAAAATGTAATGATAATCACCTTGTTGAATTATGGCTTTACTCTAGAGAGAGAATCCTAGAGTGTGTCTCACACATAATATTTGTTGTATGGATATGAAATTTGTACACGTAATACTACAAACTATATTAACTAACCAACACATTTGGTCTTACTAGATTTGATCCATTATGAAGATGTTATGACGCTTTTACCCAAACACCTATTTTAGATTAGTTTCAGACTAGCCACAAACCCTTTTCCATGGAGGTTAATACTCCAAAAATACAACGACCCACAACCCGAAATTTGTATCAAAACTACTTTCATATGTTTCCTCAACAACCTCAAGTAATTTCACGGTCTAATCATTCTAGAAAAAAACGCCATTTTAAAATGGTGAGATGACCTCGTAAATAACATACCTTAGAAAAACATCAAAATAATTTATCCTCCCTTGAATTTCACTTTTTTTACTTCACTTCTCTCTCCGAATTCAGCTTAGATGTCCTTGGTTAGCTCAAATACTTAGATATTCAATATACTCAAGTATGATTAAAATCATAGAGTCTTTCCTCTCATTTATACTTTCATGTATCTTCCTCAAGGGTTACTTCAACCATCTTAACCCACTTTCCTTATTTTAGGTTAACCCACTTCTATTTCTCCATGACTTTTATTATTTAAATAATTTATTTTGTATTCATGTTGAATTTGACTTATAGGAAACTCATCACTTAATTTTATTAATTACCTTCTAAAATCTCTTTTTAACCACTTTGACTACTTTCAGACATTTTCATTTAGATGACTCATGAGGGTTCTCCTGATCAAGATGGACATAACTCTCAATCGTGAGGAGTTATGTGATGTTACACATAACATCAGAAATGGAATACCATCCATATAGAATAGTATTTCCTACAACTATAGCTTCAAACTCACGCATTTATCCATAAACAAACTTGGGTCCATTACCCAAACCCTGGCTCTCCAACTTTGGCCATAACTCACTAACCATGAAGAGTTATGTGATGTTCCAAATACTACCGGGAATGGACGACATGTACTATCCATATAGAATAGTCTTAATTAAATATATTAAAAGACATACCATTATACATGAAACAAGGTCCATTACTCAAACCTTTGTGCTACCAAACTTTCTCCAGGGTTGACATCAACCACTAAGGGTTGAAATAAATATAAAATATCACTCAATGGTTGACATCAATTAAAAACAACAATACATACCAACTATCCATCAACCTAAGCCAATTGTCTCACAAATACACCATATCAACGAGATCATTGTGATACGCCACGTCAATATCAATGAAAGTAAAAGTTTTATTTTACCAAAGGTATTTGGGAATAAAAATGGGGTAAAGTAAAACTTACTTTTACTGAAAGTAAAACTTACTCTTAG
>SNQJ01S0175070.1:0-14473 GCA_010110895.2 Picea sitchensis | reverse complement strand
GGATGAGGTATTGAGCATCATGAAGGCACAGTCATTATATGCCAAAGAGTCCAAGTGTGAGTTCGGTATGACAAATTTTCTTTACTTAGGCCATATCATCAGTGCACATGGGGTACAGGTGCACCAATAAAATATCAGGGCCATTATGGACTGGCCAACACCCAGGAACGTAACAAAGTTGAGGAGTTTCTTCGGGCTGTGCAACTATTACAGGCGGCTCGTCTGGGGTTTTTCTCAGCTTGGAGCACCGCTAACAGATCTTACCAAGCTTGGGGATTTCATCTAGACCGAGGAATCACGGAAAGCCTTTGATCACGTGAAGGAAGTCATGAGCACTTGTCCAGTGTTGGCATTACCAGACTTCACCTTGCCATTTGTACTAGAGTGTGACGCATTCGTCGAGGGTAGCGGGGAAGTTTTGACGCAGGGAGGACACTCCATTGTATTCGAGAGCAGGAAGCTCAGTCATCCCGAGAGGTTGTACTCCATTTATGACAAGGAGATGTTGGCAATCATGCATGCCTTGACAAAATTCAGACAATATTTGGTGGGCAGCAAATTCGTGCTCAAGATAGATCACAACAGCTTGAAGTATTTCCTTGAGCAGAAGGACCTCAGTGAGCGCCAACAAAAATGGGTAACGAAGGTACAGGCATTTGACTTCGACATAGAGTATGTCAAGGGAAAGAAGAACATTGTGGCTGATGTACTATCGAGGAGACCTGCAACTTGTTCTTTGATGGAGATTTCAGCAGATTGGAAATCCCACTTGTTAGTGGAATATTCCAAGACCAAGTTCGGTTGTGAGGTAATGGATGGACAGATACAGGATGACAGGTATAGGGTCATTGACGATGTCATATTCTACAAGGATAGAGTCTACTTGGTGCCAAATTCAGGGCTCAAGAAGAAGATCCTCACAGCAGTTCATGATTCACCACTAGCAAGCCATCAAGGGTTTTTCAAAACCTACAGATAGATCAAGGAGAGGTTCTCATGGAAGGGCGTCAAACATAACGTTATGAGACACATCAGTGAGTGTGTGACTTGCCAGTAGAACAAGTCAGAGCATGCTCTTCCAGCAGGGCTACTTCAGCCACTCCCCATTCCAGAGCAGAAATGGGAGAGTATATCGATGGACTTCATCACAGGCTTACCAAAGGTCTAGGGTAAGGACTGTATCTATGTAGTGGTCGACAGATTGACCAAGTTTTCTCACTTCTATGCCATACCGACAGAGTACAACGCAGTTCAGGTAGCCGAGCTATTCGTCAGGGAGGTCTTCAGACTTAATGGGTTTCTGAGGAACATCGTCAGTGACAGGGATAGTCAGTTCATAGGGACATTCTGGAGAGAGTTGTTTCGATTGGTGGGGACAGAGCTGACACCAAGCACCAACTATCACCCTCAGACAAATGGGAAAACCAAGATTGTCAACAAGTGGGTTGAAGGATATTTGAGGAACTATGTAGGTGGACAATAGAGAACATGGTTAAAGTGGCTACATCTAGGAGAGCATTGCTACAACACCACTTTCCACATGTCCATTGGTATGACACCCTTCCGAGCATTGTACGGATATGATGCTCCCACTTTGGTAGACTTTGTTTTCAGGGAGAGCAGAGCTCCCAAGGCCAAGGATTGGATCATAGAGAGTCAGGAGATTCTCAAGTTGCTTAAAGAGAACCTGTAGATGGCATAGAACTGACAGAGGATGAATGCGAACCAGCATAGGATAGAGCGCAGCTTTGAGGTTGGGGATTTGGTTTTCTTGAGACTCCAACCTTACAGACAATCATCTCTGAAGAAGAGTGTGGCCGAGAAGCTCAAGCCCAGATTTTATGGCCCTTACAGGATCATGCGCCGAGAAGGAGAGGTTTCTTATGAGTTAGAGCTTCTAGAGGGGAGCAAGATTTATAACGTGTTCCACGTATCTTGCCTCAAAAAGGCAGTGGGACAATTCATTAGCACATCAGAGGAGCTTCCCCCATTGGATGAGGAGGGACCGTTGGGGTTGGTTCCGGAGGAGGTTTTGGAGTTCCGGGAGCGGAAACTGAGGAGTAGGGTCATCAGAGAGTGTTTGATTAGATGGAGAGGGCTTCCAGTAGAGGACGCAACTTGGGAGAGCGAGCAGGTGTTGTAGCACCCTGGACTGGTACTGCTTGAGGACAAGCAATTTCGAGAAGGGAGGACTGTAATGTCCCTTTCCAAATAGGAGCTCTAGAGAGGAGGCTTAATGGTCTAAATCGCCTCGTTAGACTATAGCCAAGGCCAGAAAAGGGGTAAACAGGGTTACTAGAGGTCACTCCAGTCAAAGGTGTTATGTTCAGAAAGTGACATTGAGCTAAAAATGGTTAAAAGCGCTTTTAAGTCATTATGAGATAAAAATAGAACAGATGAGCTAAAATTAGAAGTCAACAGTGAATTAGGGTTTCAACAATTAATTAGGGTTTTGGAAAGATATAAGAGAAGAGTCAGCGACCTAATTCATCATTATGCAGATTATGATTTGTCATTGAGGAGAGAGGCGCATCTCAGGAGAGATAGTTCAGTGGATTCTAGGAGGAAGACACCAGTTGGCTGATTTTGGTGTTGAGAGACACACCCTAGTCACCGAGAAGATCACACAGGTCTTCCATCATTCTTCAACAGTAGTTATGCAGGGTCCAGCAGCAAGGGTGCACTTATCCAAGGTGAGGGCGCAGCTCCTGAGGAGGTTCAGGGAATCGATTTGTCCCATCCAAGGAGAGTTTGGAGATTCCCCTCTAACCCAGTTGAGAGGAAGGCAAGGCGCATCTTTTGCCTAGTTCTTCGTCAGATTCTAATGGAGGAATCATCTGGGGCGCATTTTCCAGACTTGGAAGTGTGACATTTTTGGCGGACACATTCGGGGTTTCCAAGTGAGCATCAGATCAGATTCAGGGAAACCCTTCCGACCCATTTCCCAGTAGACCGAGGCGATCATTTTGAGATACATCTCGGATGATTCCGACGGTGGAATCACTAGGATGCATTTTGCCAGTGAGAGAGGGGCGCATTCCCCCAGCGGGATCCATTCGAGGTCCAGACCCAGCAGCAGAGGGGCCGGTCAGTTACCAGGCCTATGAGCTAGAGCAGGGCGCACCATTTGGGACAGTTTCCAGGCCATTCCGAGAGGTATAGCTGCAAGGGCGAACTTTCCAGGCTTCTAGCAGTTATTATACGAGCTGCCATAGTTCCAGCTCATTCATTGATCCCGCAGTGCTCATCTATTATTGGGTATTATCATTTAGTTTGCTTATTGTATTCCGACTAAGATCCTTTTGTCTTTTGATCTAGCAGAGTGATTCATTTTATTTAGCCGCATTCGGCCTTTGTACTCCGTAGAGATATCATAATATAAACTTTGCAGTCCTTCGTTGCATTTGTTATTTGTATGATCATTTATATGCTATAAACGATTAATCCTATGCACACATTAGCAGCGTTTCCTACACTAGCCAAGTCAGGAACATTACAGCGCCCTCCTTCTCTCCAGCTCGTGCTAGACTCTAATAAATAATCTGACTGAGTAAAACCCTCTGGAATAGGATAAAGAAGGTGCCCTAGGCCATACCAAGAATACTCAGAAGCCTCTTTCCCCATATTCTTTCTCCTCTCTCCAGATTGAGCTACTCTCCTCAAGGTGGTGCGCCCTCCTGCTGGAAACCCTCACTGATGCGCACTGTCTCTCTCTCTGAGCCTGCTATTGCTGTAGAATCCACTTGTAATTGGGATAGACTGATGTAGAATGGTGAGGGAGGAATATTTCAACTCTGTAACCAATCTTGGACCAGGTTGGGTGGGATCTTTCACCATTGAGCTGATCTCTAGGGTTTGTTAAGTCAAAACCCTCAAAACCTCCAAGTGCATGGGCTCACTAGCAAGAAGCCAGATCTAAAAACTGATAATCAACATAATGAGAGAATAGAGGCCCTATCTCTCTTTTATCCTCCCTACTCACCTTGTCTCTCCAAGTGACTTTTACTTTATTTGATTATTAATTAATTAATTAAATCACTTTAATTAATTAATTAACCATTTTACCTCTAAAAAGTGGTTTATCCCTCCTTGTGGCTTCTCTGGGCACTGAAAGTCACTTCTCATCAGCCTATCTTGTAGTGCTATTCCTCCCAATTCCGATGAGCTATTACACTAAGAGGTTCCTCCAAGTATTATGCCCAATATGACCTCCTTAGTGAATTTAATTAACATATAGCCCAAAATAACTCAAAATTACGAAAATCGTCGAATTGCAACAGAACCAAATCCAAGTTGTGCGGAATGGATCATGATGATGAAATAAGACGAGTGATGCAAGTTGGCCCCAATAAAACCCCTCAATAGCTCCTGTACTCGCTATCACCCCCGTCTGGCTACTCTGGTCAGCATAACACTCTGTAATATAAAGATGTCCAAAAGTGGGGACATTACAATCCTGCAAGGTTATCTCAATGAATATGGAATAGAAATAGAACAAAAAAATACTCAAAATATCAATTAAATCACAATGAATAATAAAGGAGAATGACAAATCAGATTGCAAAATTCACAAAACACCGTCAAGAAACAAGGTTAAAACACAAACACTCGAATTCTTTATTGATAGTCTTGCGAGAGGGTTCATCGCGCCACAATTGGCAAGTCCACAACCAGTACAGTGATCACTTTGCTCAAAGAAGAGTCACTAGACTAAGAAAGAAAGAGAGAGGAATGAGAAAGAACACTATGCTAGTTGTTGCCAAGAACCGACCAAGAACACTAGTGAAGCATCTAATATATAGCTATGAGGGCGCATATCCAAGGGAGAAAGAGGAAGTCACATGAGTGGGTGAAAAGGGAAAGTATGGAAGCATGAGTGCATGAGTTAAGGATGGAGTGCATGCACTTGAGTGAGAAAAGGCAGGTGGGAGGTTGCATGCGCAAGGGAGAGGGTGAATGAAGGCACATTGGCTTTATGGGCTACAATAGATGCATGGAGGCCAAAATTAGCTTTCGAACGCATGTCTTCATGCCAGATTTGACCAAAGGATGAGTTAATTATGGCTAAGGGGAAATTTGCCCTATTTTTAAGGGAATTCCCTAATTTAGGAATTTGATGTTTAAAACAAAATTAGAGCGAATTTTGAGGAAATAATGCATGGAAAGTGAAAAAGTGAGTGTGAGGAATTAGTGAGAAAAATTAACCAATATTATCTAAATTTTCTCTCGGGAAATGCCACCTCATCAATGCGTCCCTCTTTGACTCAATTAATTATTTTCAAATGTCGAAGTCTTGGAAAATGCGCCCTTATGCCATGTGGATGCTACATCACTCTGATACTCTGCCGCATGTCAGAATTTGACTTGCCACTTAGAACTGCTGAAGATGACGATGACTGCCAAAAATAGAAATTTCCAAAAATAGCCATTTGGTCCCTATTATTGCACAACCTGTAGATCGTGTAGAATCCTTCGCGATCCCAATCGATGGACAACACACTGGGACCACAACCCACTGCCACCTCAGGAAGGGTTCCGGGTGATCCCTAAGGGAAGACTACGTGTGGTCTAAGGAAGTCCCAAGGGTCACGATACAAAGCTTGGAAGGATAGGATAAAGAAAAGAAGTAGGAATGAAAGGAAGAAAAGGCAAGGAGGATGGATGAGAAAGCCCCAAAACCCGTAAGGCTAAACAATCCAAGGTCAACCTAAGCGCTACAATCCTAAGCCTAAGTACAAGCCCCGCCAATTAAATGATTAAACAAGTGCCAAATTAAATATTTTCTTATGCAAGTAAGAAGTTAAAGGAATTTAACAAGTGATATACAATGGACAACCAGTTACATTATCATCAACACAGTCATTCATCACATGTCCATGTAAGCACAAGAGAGAAAAAATGACTAAACACTTGAATTAATTGGCATTAAAATTATATCAGATCAAAAGAGATAAATAAAAAGTGGAAATTCAAGATCTAGATACCAAAAATATTTCCACATTTTATCCAATTTATTCTAGTAATGTAAAATGTCACTTTAACAATGTTTACTAAGGGACAAAGTAACATGCACCAGATCTGATTTAAGCGTAAGACAACATTAAAATCAGAAGTAAAATTAAGTCCAAAGTTACTAATTAAACACTTAAAACAAGTCTAGAACAGTTAGTAATAAACTAGGAAAGTAAAGCTAGCAAACTAATCTACCCATTGGGTTTTATAGCTATAAGCTAAATTGAACTGAAATTTTCTGCGTTAAATCAGCCTTATGGCTGTAGCATTCAATTAGGTACAACAAAAAATTAAATTACAAAAACAACAAACTAATTAGTCTAGGTGATAGATCTTTTGATTTTCTTTAATTTTGACTATTTACTTGTTAAATTTGACCAAATAGAACCTAAGATGTAGTTATCAAAGGTTTTGGAACACTTTATGAACACAAACCAGATCTGATATGTCAATTTGCAGCAGTGATATCAGCCAAGAAAACTGATTTAAAATCCACAAATTAACCTCTAAAATCAGCAAGAGTACTTGGGTAAAATTTAGAAGAAAGTAGGATACAAAAAACTAGCTAAACTAGCCTATTGAGTTAAGGTTAGATGAACTAATCTGAATCAGTTTTTTCTGCAGTAAAAATCAGCCTTATGGCTGTAGCATTCATTGAGGCACAGCAGAAAATCTAACCATCAAAATCCAAATCTATTTTTCTATATTTATAGATCAGCTAGAGGGCTTCAAATTTGACCATTTATTTGCTTAAATTGACCTAGGGAAACTCAAGATATAGCTAATCTAGGGTTAATAACCTAACTAGGGTAAAAGTTGCAACAAAGAGAATGAAAGAAAGAAAGGCTGGAACCCCTCAAATGAGGCCACCGAAGTGGGCAAAGGGGTCGCCCTAGTGGGGCGATTTCTTCTTTGTAGTCAAATCTCCGCCTTGGTGGAAAAACATGCTTCCCAATGCACAATTTCACGTTCTTCGGTGCAAGATCAGTGCCTTATTCTCTTTGGGCATGGATTCAAAGCTTGGAGGAGAAGCTAGAAAGTCCCAAGAAAGAAATCTCCCTCACAGGTTGTAGGGTTAGCTATCCTGCAAGAGGGTTAAAATCAATAAGACATCTAGCAAAAATTTCATAAGATGATAAAAATTGCAACAAAGTTGTTAGTCTCCTAGTCTTTGCCACAAATCTTACCATTAAACTAGATCTAGGGTTGTAGAGATTAATCTATCCCTAAACTTAGTTTAAATCAAGCACATGAACAATATTAAATGCATAAATGGACAAATAAAACTAGAAGTCTCTCACCCAATAACTTGAAGAAGAGTAGACCAAGAGCATTGCACATTAATTATCCATACATGAGCATCCAAAATATTGCAATCATCCATCCAAGAGCAAATCAATTTATCCCGAGAGAACAAGAGCACAACTGTATCGAAAAATATATAATTGCCATAGTAATAGTATTTCCACCATAAGCAAGCCTTATAATCATAGTAAGATAAACCAACGTAATATAAAAGCCATTAATAGTTAGTCCATCACACTCCTCTATCCTAGTTGACACAAGCTAAGAAAGTTATGCTTTTTTCATAGTCAAGGTATGGGAAAATATTCAAGGAATCCTATTAGGCTAAGTCACTCTAAGGTAGAGAGGTTGGTTTCCAGGAAACGAGTCTTCAAAGTCACAGATGAATAATGGGGAAAAACATAGTAGGTTAACTTCGAAGGTGTTGGAAGTTCAACACGCAGGGTCCGTAGTATCTCAATCAAGGGTGCCTTTGGGAATGAGCTACGATCATTGGTTCCTGTTATCTGTGAGGCTCAAGTCCTATATTATCCTTTTACCACGTCATCACATGGGGGAAATACCCCAGAGAATATGTAGCTCTTTGATGATATTTTCCATGTGTGACAACGTTTTTTTTTTCTTATGATTTTTCTTTTACTTTATTTTTCTTGTTAGTCTCGTGTTGAAAAACACGTGCTTAACTTGCTTCAGTCACCCCATGTGATTTATCCTACAAGAGGGTTAAAATCAACAAGACATTTAGAAAAAATTTCATAAGATGATGAAACCTGCAACAAAGTTGTTAGTCTCCTAGTCTTTGCAACAAATCTTACCAATAAACTAGATCTAGGGTTGTAGAGATTAATCTATCCCTAAACTTGGTTTAAATCAAGAACATGAACAATATTAAATGCATAAATGGACAAATAAAACTAGAAGTCGCTCACCCAATAACTTGAAGAAGAGTATACCAAGAGCATTGCACATTAATTATCCATCCATGAGCATCCAAAATATTGCAATCATCCATAGAGAGATAGATAGTCATCAAAGTCCTCAAGGTATGACCGAAAATTATTAGGAGAGAATAGCACCAGGTCATCCTTGGGTGTTTGAATAAAATTGGTAATTATGTCATGTTCTTGTTGCCAAATGTCAAATTTAGTAATGTCATATGATAGTTGTAAGGGAAACTTTTGGAAATGATACTCAATGTCGTAAATGGGATCCCCATCATATCCAATCACATCCCATTTGCGCTTCCCGACATGTATGAATTCAACAATATTATCAACAAAGTCCTCATTTTCATCATAACATGAAGGGGTTAAAACATTTAACACTTCTTTACTCTCAACATCATAAGATAAAGAATCATTAAAAATTTGAAAGGGGAAATAACTCACCTTGCTTAATCCTTCCTGTGCAGGAGCTTCAAGTATTTGGATAACTTCATCAAATGGAAGATCTGCCTCTACATCTTCAGTCTTGAGATATAGAGGATCTAGCTTGTCCAAGGGGTCCATTTCTTCTTCACTCTCTAAATAATAGAACAAGGTATCATCAAAGAACTGGAAAGGAAGATGACTTACCTCATTCTCTTCATCTTGTGCAGGAGGGATAGGATCTTGGAGAGCTCCATCAGACTAAGGAGCGTTTACTGGTGCTTCATCCTCATAATTCACTTCTCTAGTTATATCTTCACTACATTCTATTGAATCATGGGAGAAATCTTGCTTCTCTTCAAGGGGTTGACAATTTTCTTCATAAATCTCTTCTTTCATATCAGAGGGTTCTTGGTTTTGATCATGATATGCATTCCTGAGATCTTCTACAATCTCAGTGGTGAATCCTTCGTCTTCCAAGGCTATTGTGAGATTTTGAAGGGCATCTTCATATGTTTGGCAATGTGGTTTGGTAAAGTCAATAAACCTACTGATGAGGTGTACGAAAGATGATATACCCCTATCTTCGCAACAACCCTTAAACCAATCTTGCAAGAAGGATGGCAGAGAGAGTATGAATAATTTTATTAGAACATCCTCCCCTCCCAATTCTACCTCGCTTATATACTCCAAAAATTTTACGATGTGAGGAGTTGGGAGGCCCCAAAATTTTGGAAGGTTGTTTGACCATTTTGTATCAAAACGGGTTGGGTATCCTTGAAGGCTTTTGAAATCAATAGTTGGATACAGTTGTTCCCAGGACGTCATGATCCCATAACTTGGAAATATCACAGAGTTGAGAGTAGGGTGGCACCTGGGAAAAGGTTAGTGGAGTTGCTAGATAATTTGCTTGAAATTATCAAAGGATAAGGGAAAACACCCTAAGTGGAGCCGCCAGGTAAGCTTGTAAGATAAATACTCTTGAGGCAAGGCTTACAAAAAAGTGTCATCTTGAGGAGAATTGATTCAGTGTTCCCCGACAACGACGCCAAAATGTTATCACATAGTTTGTAGTTAAGACAATAGACGGATGAAGGGAGGTCAAACTGGCGTAACTGAACCAATCCGACCACTGTCACCTCAATGGGAAGGTTCTTTCTGTTTAGGGAGGTAAGGCCTAGGGGAGACGTCCTCGATGACCTGGGGTTTTGAGAAGGCAAAGGCTTTGAAAGCTAAGTGATAATATCCCCCTCACAAGTCACCACCTGATCAAAAAGTCCGGCTTAATAGCCAATAAAGATAAAAGATAACCAGAAGTAGTAATCAAGAAGTGTACCTGCCCGCGACAAAGCAACAAAGAAATTGTATATGTGATGTGTTGCCGTCCTTATGCACACTTGCAAACGTGAGCTAAGTCCTGCTCACTTAGTGTGCCCTCGGATACACAATGTCTAAGCCCCAGCCCACACTGTCACCTTGACTGGAAGCTTCTTCCTTCTAGGCTTACTCCTAGGGANAGGGGGCCCGTCCATGGGACCTCGCACTGGGTGGTGGCATCTCAACACGATCATCCTCATCCAAAAGAGCATTCTCCAACTCCTCCAAAACCAATGCTCCATCCTCCAAATTGTCCTCCTCTGGATTGTAGTCCTACATATTATTTGCTTTATCTATAGTTGGATCCTCGTAGTAATGGGTCAACAATCGCAAGTTGTAATGCACATAGACCAACGTCTCTGCTCGCTATACATTCAACCTGTTCCTTCTGACATTGTGGATGAAACTGTATGTGCTCCAACACCTCTCTGCTGAAGAAGTGTTCACCACCTGTGAAAGAACCCGCATTGCCATAGAACATAGCTGTGGTGTATTAATGCCATGCATGTCCCACCACTGAAGAGAAGGCAAATTCCCTCGATCTCTATATGCAACATTGCTCCCAAAGTCACCAGTGTAACTGATGTATTGGCTCAACTGTTGCCGAATGCTATCACACTCCTCAACATCTGGGTACATTTTTTCTAATGCTTGCATATAACCAATTTGAACCTTTGTATCTTGGTGTGGTTTTCTCTTCGCCCCACCCCCTGGTGTTGGGGTTGAAAGCCATGACATATGATAATATTTTGGTGTAAGCACATATGCTAAGGCATGTAGTGGAATATTTAGCTTCTCCCACCGTTTTTCCACCTCTATATTGATAAAATCATACAAATTCTGATCTCTAGGCTCAACAATGTCCTTAATTTGTCCTAGCATATTACCCATTTGCTCATACACCTCCCCAATGACCGGTCGATCCGAATTGGCTTGGTGAACTATAAAACATATTTAACCTGTGTCCAAAAATGGCTATCAAGGACAGTGTGCTTTGCTTCATCCATGCCATCTCTATCAGTGCTAATGTCATCCCACTCATCACTCATCACCATAGCACCCAAAGCCTCTCTTACCCTCAATAAGTGCCTGAAGGTGAGGAAATAGCTTCCAAATCTAGTCTTTGCAAACTTAAGTAATTGCAATTTAGAGTAAGTGCCATAAAATGCATTAACCCTTGAATGCCCGATGATAAATTTAATGAGTTTCTTCCCTCGCTTGTACAAATCATTAATCCATGTGCATTCTTAACAAAGGACTAACATACCTCATGGTGATGTTGGCTTACCATCTCCCAATCACTGTGTTGATTGGATGTGATGAGCTAGGCTGATCCAAAGTAGAAGAGGCAATCTGAGGGGGGTTGCTGGGCTGCCATAGGTGGACATGCTGATCATCATCATGGATTGGAGTTGGAACATTGTCTTGATTGTGGGCCATGAGACTTGATCTCCTCTAGTTACCCCTAGGCATGGCGGGGGGTAACATGTCCTACAAAATCCAATACTCAGTACTTGAATCTTGAGAGTGCAGTGATCTGATTGTAGTTAGATTATTTTGTTGTTTCATTAATATTAATTCTTGCTCATCATTCATTGTGACTTGATTATGTTATATAGACTTCCTTTGTTGAGTCTGTTCTTAGTTATGATACCTTTTTAGCCTCTTAACAATTCTTCCATTTAGATTCGGTGTGTATTTCAGACGTACATGTTTATAAATAACAATATTTTTCAACTATGCTTGTTGAGGATGATCTTCTCTCATTGAGGAATTGAAATTGACAATGTACCTTGAAATTGACAATGTAGTTACTTGTGACTAACAAGAGGCGATTACTATTTGAGTCAATATGTTTAACTTCCAATGTTGTAAAGGTCACGAACTAATTTTATGTTGGCAAGAAATATATGCAGCATGATATCAGAAATCTGTTAAGATGTTATGAACTTCTACTGTTGATTTCTAATATCTTTTTACACAGTTGGATCATATTGTATTCGTTATTGTTTCATATTTTGTAGACTTTAGCAAGAGGTCTGACAAAAACAAACACCGGTGTGGAGATGATGGATCTTAACGTAGTAGACATTCAAGATATGATAGAATGTGTTAGCAGATGTGCAGGAGTTGTTATTATGGCACCTCCTAGTTCAGGACCTGCTAATAAAGCCATTACTACAATTTATGCAGCTGTGAAGCCCAAACAGGTAAGTGAAATATATCTAAGTTCTATTATTTAAGGCATCTATCATCTTCTATATATGTGTGTCTATTAATTTACAGCCCAAATGTCAGTATTATATATGTAATCAGTTAGAGATGTGTTGCAGCCAGTTGTTATAGCAGAGAGCTATGGCGGAGATGATGAGCCTGTAGACACAATAGTGCAACGGTTTGTAGCGCTTGGGATTTCTCTGGCCCTTCCACCTTTGAGGATAAAAGAGATACCTAATGAAGCAACGTAATATTCTGTATTTCTTTTCTATGTCTAGATGGATTTGTGCATACATGGACCACCAAGTTCTAGAATTGTCCAATATCTTTTCTCAGTTACATACATGGAAAGGAACCTTGCTCAATTCTGAATTCTTAACTTTCATTTTTATTGAAACAAAGTTGTCATTTTTGTACTTGTATGCACATATTCTGGAAATAGTAGAATGTTAAATGTGACTACTAGTAGAAGTTGATGCATGCTATGAATATGATGCCTTTTTACTTGCAGCAAACTCATTGCTTGCATATGCAATATTGTCCTCACTGCTGATGGTTAGCTATATATGACGAGGAATCTTGGTTCTTAATCATCTAAGGAGCTTGACCTTAATGGTTTTCACTTTTGATGTTTGTAAGTTCAGTTTCCTAGTAGTAACCATTTTTTCCTGTAAAGAAACTGTAACTCTCCAAATTTCTCATCATGAAAAATTTCAGAAATGACTAGGTAACCAAATCTTAGAGGAAGAATGGATTTCATGATATTTGATTCTTTGAAGTAAAGACAACTGACATGGACAGAGGAGACTGAGGCTGTAGACAAAACTAATTAGCAAATGTCATAGGCAGGTTGCATGTCTGTCTTTCAGGGTTATAGGCATAAACTGTTACAAATGATTTTTTAGACATAAATCTTATTGGCATGTTGCAGGCTGGTCAGAAAGACTGGCAAAAAGTTGAAGTTAATATAATAAATTGAAAATATTTTTATTAAGGAGAGTAAGATTAAAACCAAGGCAAAGAAAGAACAATGACATATGCAATATGCTGCTTCCTTATACACATCTCAAGTAACGTAGAAAAAATCTTCAATCCACTGGGTGTGTCCTTGGGGCAAGTCTTGAGTCGAGGTGCTGTCATCTGATCCTCGAATCCTCCGTCTAGGACAACTCCTAGCGAAGCCAAGGTGGGTAGTCTCTAAGAAAATAAATCTAAGGTTTTGTTGACCGCCTATTCAGCTAGGGGGTCAACTCATGTGCCATGAAGGATGCATCACCAGATGCAATTATGTGGAAGACAGTACTGGTTCTACTTGGGCATTTTATGCTCCAGCTCTAAATTTTGTAAACGAAATTTCTGCACCCCTGTGTGGGTTGATAATGTAATAAGTCTGCATAGATCATAGTTAGGTCAGGTACCTTGGGATGTTTTCATTAAGAGAGTTCCTTTCACCGAGGGTTTTTTATCCTCAGGTTGTCAATTGGGCTTTTCAGCCTGGTTGACTTCCCATGAGTTTTTCCCTCACACATGCAATAATTCCTCCAAAGTGGTGAACGACATTCTAATGGTCTCATCCTTTGGTAGCTATTGTTTAGGAATGTTGTAAATGACCATGCCAGACAGTGTAGAAAATTTCGCGGAATTTCGTCGAGTCTAGATAGATTTTTTTTAATTAATTAAATTTTAATAATTTAATTAATTAAATGTTTTTTGAGCTAATATTGTAAAAACTGGGCCTTTGGGCTTTTGAAAGGGGTATTTGTGCTCAAAAGAAATGGAATAGCACCCCCTACACCCATAGACCAAGTTTCAGCTCAGTCGGACGAAGTTTGCTAGGCCTTTGTCCACTTAGAGTCAGAGTCAGTCAAAACAACAATTTTAATTGCTAAGGTGACATTGCCAGAATGTCAAATTATTGTAATTTTTGAGTTATTGAGTATGTGTTAAGGTGGCAAAGAGCAAGATTAGACTTTACCTAACCCTCCCTGTTGCCGTCCTTATGCACACTTGCAAACGTGAGCTAAGTCCTGCTCACTTAGTGTGCCCTCGGATACACAATGTCTAAGCCCCAGCCCACACTGTCACCTTGACTGGAAGCTTCTTCCTTCTAGGCTTACTCCTAGGGAAGCCAAGGGGGGTAGTCCCTAGTTACTAAGTTAATTTTAGTTACAATGTTCTAGGAGTTAGTTTCAATT